>MQRK01229816.1:2413-27490 GCA_001938485.1 Girardia tigrina
GACAAGAATGCTTGCAATAGATGAAAAGGAATTGCATATCCCTTGGCAACAAAGTAACGATGAAATTAAAGAAATATTAGTAAAGTTAAATAGTGGTAGTAGTATAAATTTTAAGGAATGCAATGGTTGTGTAAGAACTTTGACAGACAAAATTTGGATCCCAAAAAATTAAAGGAAAAACTGTATAACTTTCTTTCATAAATTTTTGAGCCATGCAGGTGTGAATAAAGTATATTCTTTCATGAAGGACGAATATGATATGGATAGTTTTACTAAAGAAATAGAATCAGTGGTTCGTAGTTGTCCTACATATCAGTTATCTAAAACATACACGGGAAAAACGAAGGAAGTATCTCTTGACTTAGTATCTCAGCGCCCTTTAGATGATATTTATATAGATTTTTGTGGACCATTGTCTGTAGTTGGTGGTAAAAAATATATTTTAGGAATTATCGACAGATTCAGCAGGTATATAAGTTTAACAGCCGTGAATAGTCAAGATGAAGAAACATTAATTACAACAATCCAACATAAGTGGATATTTAGATTTGGAGCTCCCGCAAATATTCATGTAGATCGAGGGAAAGTCTTCGAGTCAAAACGTTTTAAAGAATATGCGAAATCTATGTTAATTACAATTCACTTTTCCAGTCCATATCATCACAGTTCAAACGGCATAATAGAACGTCAATTTCGAACTATTCGAGATGCACTGAATGCAACACTGAAAGATAAAGGAGGTTCAAACTGGGTTGATATTCTCCCAGAAATTGAATTTAGCATTAATGTGTCCAGACAAAGCACCACTGGGGTAAGTCCGGCGGAAGTTATACTGGGAAAACGTTTAACCTTAGATGGCTCTCGTCACTATGAATTAGACAATAAAAAGATTATTGAAAAAATTAAACAAAGTGAGGCATGTAAATCAGGCAAATCAAATACACCAAGACGAGAATATAAGGAAGATGATTTAGTTCTAGTAAAGATAGAGAATAGACAGAAAGGAACAGACCGTTATGAAGGCCCTTATGAAATAATACGGAAACTCCATGATCGATCTGTTGAAATGCAAAATAAAACCGGAAGAGTTATAGTTAGAAATATAGAATGGCTGAAACCTTTTAAAGAAGGGGGGTGTTAGGATAATTAAATTAATATCAATACATATTTATAATTAAATTCATATCTCTATTTATAAATATATAAAGGATCCATTATATGATTAAATAGACTCCTGAAGTTGTTTGAATCAATCAACGTAATTATAAATTACGCGCATAATTTAATTTTGATTAGAAATAAATATTTCTTCTAGTTCCGATTTTTTAATGAATAATTCTTACAGAATCGAAAAGAATTTAATAGATTAATTTGTGGCGGGATAATTAAATTAACAGAAAAATTTGTTTCAAATATGTGAATTGTTGTTATATAAATAAAGTTTGGTGTTAAAAAATGAATTCGGATATTGATGTTGCAACCACCTCTCATAAGCAATATTTATTAAATTAAAAAAAACTGCCCTCACTATATATTATTTAAACAACTGTAATTTCAGGAATATTTTAAAATAACAGTAATCGGATTCAATTATCAATAAATATATTTAAATATGGTATAAATAAGTTAATTATTGAGTTATAATAAATTTCCCTAACAATAACAATTAAATTCAAAAAGAAATTACAAATGCGGAATACAATTTATAATAACATCCAAATCTTCCTCACTTAGTTATTTAAGAATTTTTTTCTTTATTCTTTCATTAGAATAAGATTTTGCTTTAAAAAATATTTTTAATGGTGAAAATTAAATGTGAAACGTGCTCAGGATCTATTATTCGCCGATCCACCATCATTGTCGAACATCCTGTGTCAACCAGAGCTTAAATCAATATACAGTCAATTCTTACTCCCACAATCGGCAACTGCGCGCAATTCCTTGCAGATGCCCTACTCGCGCAATAGTGGAGATTGCTACTCGTTTCCCGTTTTCTTGCGTCGCTGAGGGCAGACCGCACAAAATGGTCTCGGCTGCTGCAAAGGTAACAACACTTGCTTTTCTCTGCTGTGTTGTCCGAGGTTCCCCTTTTTGCTCTGCAGACATCTTTTGCATGCTTCCATCTGCTGCAATTGGAGCATCTTTTTACCACTCTGGCCTTCATTCCGCGGGTTACTGCTGCAGCCGTTTCGGTTGGATCTGTTTCATTAGCTGTTGCCGGTTGGTTGACGCGGAGTAGCATTCGGGCCACTAATATTAAGTCTTGCAAGATGACTTGCGATTTTACCGCTTCTGATGCAATGTGCCTGGCTATATCTGAGGGAAGGCTTGCCAAAAGGCCTGCTTAATAAAAAAATCTTGGGTACTTCCCCTTGACACATTATTGTCGCCAGACGCCGTAATGCAGCAAAGAACTCCTCAACCGTCTCGCGCATGTTCCGACTCCTGAACTCCTTGTACGCGGTTTTTGGATCTGGGCCAAATGCGATTGCCAATGCCGCTTTAATTGATTCATAGTTTGCCTGTTTATTAGTGGTAAACCAATAAATAATTCGAATGCGCGGTCTTCCAAAATCAATGGAATGGCTCCCAACCTGTCCACTTCGCAGATCGCCGAAGATGCCTCGACCAAGCACTGAAATTCCCTGATCCATTGAACGTTTGAACCGCGTCCGTGAACTTAATGCTATTCATGCCGCGATAGCTTGAAGTTTTCTGCAATAAATCAAAAATCAACAATAACGAGCAATGTTATATTTTAAATAAATTCTACTCTCTTAAAATAATTATTTAAAACAAACGGATTATTTCATCCGTTATCACAATTTTTTTATTTCTATCAAAAAAACCGATTGTCTTTCAAACAATGAATACACTTTCAAGCAACTTTAATATTGTCGCAGTAAAAGTTTTTAAATTTTTTTTCAATCAAAATCCCTACTTTTTTCCACTAAACTAATTACAAAATAAAGCAAAACACGCCATTTTAAAAATAAATTTTTATTTTTAGGACAATTAATTTCGACGGTATAACCGTCATCGTCAGGTCTCAAGAAAAGAATGAATTTTAAATCTACTCATATATGCAAGTAGTGATTATGTCATCAAAGTATTGTTATGTCATCTCTGTAGGAGAATACTAGAACATGGTCGTAAATTGACTGGGGATAATATTGCAGAGTACAGAAAGGGTTGTATTTCGATCACAAATATAAAAATAAATAATTTGGAAATTCTGTGTACTCGTTTTAACTATTGGGAGAGGGTGGCCTACGATGCACTATATGTCAGATCTTTAGACCCTAAGATTAATGTGCAAACGTGTCTCTCGAAAATCCTATTGAGCGTGTTTAGATCTCACGCAAGCTTTTTCTCACGTCCACTTAACGGTAAAATGACAGCAAATATTCGAGATAAAATATTAAACGGTCTTATTTCTTTTATAAAAACATGTAAATAACAAAAACTTAATTACTTAATTTCTATAAAAAATCGATAAAACATTTTCTATCAATTCTATATGCACAAACATAAAATTTTAATCACTGACAACTTCACAAATTACAAAAAAACAGTTCAATTATATTTTCTCGATTCAACTTAAATCACAATAACCATTTTCCGGAAATACAATTTACAATTTACGACACCAAAATTCATTACAAAAACTCTCCGACTCCACTCTAAGCACAATAATTCATATTTAAATTTTTGTTCCTTTTTTAGACTACAAATATAAAGTATCAAAACTATTACTGCATTTGCTAATAACCTTATAAATAATGTGAAAACCTAAAAAAACATGAAAATATCAGGTGGTTATAATAATATGCCCCCTACTGCATATTAAGAGCACCAATATGGGTTTTCACAACTTTATTTTAATAACAATTTGAATTATCTTTTGAACAATTCTCCGCAAAATTTTCATAATTTGACATCTTGCTAAATTGATAAATTTTTGTTAATGTCTTGTTAATAAACAATTATTCGAACAAATTTTCATTTTAAATGATTTTCAAATTTTATTTTTAAAGTTCTAATTTTATAATTTTGGTAATAATTTTATCTAAATATTAATTTAATCTTTACCTGGAGAAGAGATAGGCACTACCAGGTTCCTTGCCTACTGAGACACTAAAAAAATATGCAAAACCAAGCCATGCTTGTGCATATTTGAGTGCACCCACTGTCCAACGGCTACGGTACCAAAAAAATTTTATTCTAAAAATGATTTTATTTAAAGAAAAAAGATTAATTTACTCGTGAATTTAGAAATTAGTTAAAAATTTATTTACTTTTTAAAAATTTTTGATATTAAAATTTGAAAAAATTTAATATTTTTAAAGTTTTTTAATGTCTAATTCTGTAATTTAAAATACAAACTATCCTCGAATAACGATTCATCGCGAACATCCAAAATATCAATTTTCCATCTACGTGGGAGAAACACATTTTCAATTACTAAACTCAACATACAAAATTCAGCATACCAATTTAAACATACCAAATTTAAAATTTTCGTACTCACAATATATACAGGGTGACGCAAAATAAACTCCAAGGTACTTTTCTATTGGATCTTTTTATCCAGCTACTTTTTTATAGGTAAAGGATACATTTTTAGAATCCTGAGCGTCGCCAAATTCTGATGGTATATAAAAAAAATCACAAAAAATCAAAAAAAAAATACATCAAAAATTAAACAAGCGTTTTTTACTTGAAATTTTTACCCTAAAATTTGATTCAAATGACGTATACCGATCAGCAAAAAGTTCATCTCGTTTTGATGCTTGTTGAGGAAGCCTATGATTATGCGCAGGTCAAGAAGTGAAACAGGAAATGGTCGAGCACAGATTCCAGAAAAAGAGTCATTGTAAAATGGATTGACGATTTTCGAGCGACTGGAAGTGTTCATGGAAAGCGCGGAAAGAACAAGCCAAAACGTGTTCGCACCAAAGAAGCCATTGAAGACGTCCGAGAAGCCTTTACTGCAAATCATCATCTATCAACTCGACGCAATCCATTTGTTTCAACTGACGACACTGACAGCGAAGAAAACGATCACGGAAAAGTTCGTATGTCACAAAGAAGCTTGCAGCGAATTTTAAAAGAAGACTTAAAGATGCGTCCCTATCATTTGCAAATGACTCATGCCTTGGAGGAGACCGACTATGCCGCTCGAATTGAGTTTGCTCGAACCGAATAGGATCGATTGGATGAAGAGCAAACAGACTCAACAATCTTCTTTTTACGGATGAAGCCCACTTCATTTGGACGGAAGCGTCAATCGTCAAGACTGGATCATGTGGGCCGATGAAAATCCTCATTGGTTTGATGTTCGTCGACTTCATCCTCAAAAATTGACAGTTTGGATGGGAATTGGTGTCGAAGGTGTTAGTCAATAATACGGTCCATCTATCAATAATTTTTTATTCAAATCTCTCAATGTAAATTTTATCCACTTCCTGATGATGCAATGAGCTGAAAATTTGCAAACGAGCTCATTCTTGATGACAATACAATTATTGTTTTACAATATTCATTAGTAGGGCGGGTATTTGTTTGACCTAAAAAATTAAAATTTTGACTTTATTTTTCCTAGATTTTGACTTTTTTTGACCTTAAAAAATTAGTTAAGAGAACAAGAATATAAATAATTGTATTAATAACATAAAGAGTAAAAAATGCTCAAGCAGTGGAATTAAAATTCTGCAGTGCATAATATCGCACATTTCCCACATCAAAGTTGCGATTATCTCGCTAAATTCTTTTCAGAATGGAAAACCTCTTTTCTACCGCAGCACTTGTTTGCTGCTCTTTTGCAGTAAAGCATAAAAGTGAGGGGACACATCGTTTCTCGCCATCTTCATTTACACCATAATTTTACTACTGTCAAAAAGTTTGTCCCAATATTTTCTAATGGCACATGGATCCACCCCAATATGAAATATTTTTAAGGTCTTTAACTGCCTTACTTATATGATAGTTTGGAGACTCGAAACATTCTACAAAGTATGCAACCGATTTATATTTTAAAATAGTGATAAAGTATTTAGAAAGAGTAGAACTTGCAATCGCCTCTTTGGCGTATATATATACAAACTTTCTATATATATAGAAAGCCAACTAATAAAAAGAATGGAAAAATTAAGTCGACAACAACAAAGTTTTGACACAGTTGATGAAAAATTGGAGAACATGGTTCAAGAAGAGCGTTGGATTTCCATAAAAATGCTGTCAACAATCTCAATATCAGTTCTCGTACTGCCCACACCAAATTTGAAATTCATGGGTATTAGAAAACTGTGCTCCTAATTCTTACTCCGCTTCTTGACTGGTAAAATGATGCGAAACAGTTGAAGTGCAGTCAGAACAACTTGAATCTGTGGGTCCGCGAGGTAAGATTTTAATTGCAATTTTATATACGGCGGATTTATTTACCACTCAGTATTTATTTTTCGGAAACAAAGCGTAAATCAGTAGAATGGAAACTACTTGGAGAGACGTTATACTTGTTGATACGATTTCAAAGGTGTTATTCTCAAAGATTTCGCGGATTAAGGCATCACCATCAACGCTACTCGTCTAAAACCATAAGAAAAGAAAAAGAAAAGCAGAAGAACACGCTACTATGATCTCTCCACGACAATGCACCAGTGCACACAGCAGGCATTTCTCGGATCACAATTAAAGGTGCTGGACTAGTGCTTTTGAATCATTCGACGTACAGTCTAGATTTAGCAATGATAGATTTTTACCTCTAGGCATCTAAAGAAGCATTTGAGCGGCATCCAGTTTGGATCCAAAGACGATTTGTTGGTTGCTCTGGAAGGTTTTTCAAAAAGGCATTTTCCGAGTTGATTAATCATTGGCGGAAGTGTAATGAACACTGGTTTTTATGTATAAAAATAATGTTTACATATGTTAATCTTGTTTTTTATAAAAATGGGCCTTTTGTATTTATTTTTTTTGTCCAGCTGGGTACTTATCAAACGCACCATGTATATAGTATTAATTATAGCGTATTTAATAATAAAATATTGTGAAAAAGTCTTTTACAAAAAGTATTCGTCCTCTAGCATATCTAGTACAGTTGTAGATCAATGTTTGTCAGGGAAGAATGGAACGTCCGTTTTAAAGGAATTTTTCATTTAAACAAAAACTTTTCTAATTTAAATATAAGCAGTATTATTATGAATCTCGACTTAAATATTGATTCAAGATCTTAATATTGGAATTTGAATAAAGGTAATAAATTGTATTTTTTTGTTTTACAGAATTTAATGATTATTGCTTATGTATTTATATTAAATTTGGATTTAAAAGTATGTCACAATTAAAACAAAGTGTCAGACAGTTGTAAATATTCAAAAATTATCATAAAGATTGTTCATATATAAATCGATAAATTATATTTGTAAAATAAATATCGAAAATTAATTTTCACCATAAAAACAATTTTACGAAATTTGAAAAGGAGATAAAATTGACTAATTTAAACTTACATATCGTCAAAGTCAATTTGTGTCTAAACACTCCAGAATTTATTGTATTATGTAATACTGGAATGATAAAACACACACTGATAAGAAAAGTGAAAGTATAAACTATTGATAAAAGGCAATGTGAAACACACAAACAGACACACACACTCAACCTATCATAACTTGAAATGTGTGTGTTTTGATGTTTTGCTTCAGATTTATCTAGATAGATTTGAATTCCCTTCAAATCGATATCGGACCGTCGCTTTACACTATTCGAGAGTAAATTAGTCAGTGTGTGTACGTGCAATGGTGTGTGTGCAGGTGTGCTTGCGTGTAAATTCCTAATCAATTTCCCATGTAAATAAAAGATGATGCATCATCAATTTTTCATCAGTCGAAGCGACACATCCATCAATAATGTCCACAGAACCAGAATCGATTTCCAATGGCGATTCCAATCATCCGGTGGTAAGGGTCACTTTTCACACATCACTTTCATACAATTCACAATTTTTTGTTTGAATATATTTTTTTTGATTTGATAAAGAAGAAAATTCATTTAATTTTACTAAATTTTTCTAAATTTTGTGACAATATTTACTAATTTTTATGATTATAATTTTGCCATTTTGTTAATTATTTTAAAATTTAAATTTAAATATTCGTTTAGTATATTAACTCACAAAGAATAACAACAAGAAGTGCTACAAATAGTAGCTTGTTTATCATGGACCTTTGAAGTTACAAAACAATTTACAAGGATAAATTATATGTAATAATATTAGAATAGCCCAGTAAGAAATCCCAGAACTTCTAATTTGAATCTTAATAAAGAATATGTTCCGAAAATCATTTGAAACTCACGTGGTACATCTTCAAGTCATTTCGGAAATGTAATGAGGATACGTGAATATTTTTTCCAGTAAAAAACGTTGAAACGAAGATTTGCTTTCCTTAATTTCTAAATTTTTCATTTTCTTTGGAATTTATTTTGAAGAAATTTTGCTGTCTAAACGAATTACATATGAAATTACTGTGTAAAGACGTATGTGTGTTAAATGCAGAGAATTGGCTTTAGGATAGGAAGATGAGACTATGCTTTCATGAGACTGGATATGAATCCTCCACAATGAACTTCTTCAATATGGTCAAACACTTAATTTGACCTCTTCTATAAAAACCTGAACCCTTTGAAAGTAATGATTGACTTAAGATTGCCCGAATTGACTAACAAGAGAGGTTTTGTGCTCAACCATGTCACACACGTCTAAAGTTACTCGTCAGAAATTTTGGGAATTTTAATTGAAATTTTTTATACATCCACCTCATAATAAGGGTGCCTCAATTTTTCCCGTTTTTAATATATATTATGCATAATATTGATATTAAAAGAAAATATAGCAAAATCGAGCTAATTTAGTTAACATAAAATTATTTAAATATAAATATTGAAATCAAAATTTGCAAATTTCAAAACGGGAAGTAATTATGATTAATTTCATAATAATTAATTAATCATTGAGACTAATTTTAACTTTTTCTTGTTTTTATCCACATCTCAGTAAGCTCTTTTATTCAATGGCGATACAATGATCCTTGAAAGCAGATAATTCTTTGCATCTAACTTCAATGTCATCAGATGTCTCCAAGTTACAAACTTGCAAAAATAGAGCCAATTGGTCGGGGAAAAATAAAAATCTAATTGAGCAAAATTTGCAATATGTAAGGAAACATTATCTTGCTGCAATAACATTGGTATTATTGGTTCTATGATTACTGGATATCTCTGGTTCATAACATCATCTACACAGGGTGACTATTGGAATACAATTCAGCATTGATTAAATACTGATTTAATGGCAACAACTTTGATTTAAAATACACCAAACCTTTAAAGTTCTATCAAACATTCAACATCACCAGGATCTAACCATTGATTTTTCATAATTGGATTATGAAAATAGATCCGTTTTTCATCTTGCGTCACTATTTAATTGATAAAACTGCAATCTCGTGCATTTGCAAGCATCTGTCTGGAAAGATCAATATATCGTTTAATTGTCTAGAATATAAGTATTGAGGAACCTCCAGACAGAGTCTGTTGATTCTACCAATCAAATGCGACTTACGGTGGATGGTTGACTTTGAAGAATCTAGCACTATTGATTGTTGGCGAGGACTTATTGATAGATTTTATTAAACATCCTCCCCCAATACATCAACATTTATTGAATTAGGAAGTCCAATGTGTGGTTTATTTATTGAGACTAGTATCCCAATTTGAAGATCAGTACCTTATATGCAACCTTTGATTTCTGGTATTTCTAAAGCTACAGCAGCGGTCTTGTACTTTTTTTTCAACATTGGCTCAAAAGATCTTGAATTTTAAAAATTTTAAAAATAATTATAAGTACTAACATTTGATGATTTAGATAAATATTCATATCCCTATTTTTTAAAACAAAATAAAAAAATAATGCCTATCAAAAGATTAACATAAATAAATTCTTATCACTTCAATTTATGTACAATAATAACTATAAATTTAAAATAAATATCGGACACCTTAGTAGTTTAGACCTTTTACCAAGCGATTACCATCTTTTTTATTATTTCAAAACTTTTTTAGTAATATCAAAGAGAAAAGATTTTGAAAATCTCTTATCAGATATTTTGGACAGAAGGGACCAGAGCTTCTGAGGGTTGACTTATTAATTGCATTTTGAAAGGGCAACAAAGCATAAAACAAAATGATATATAAAGTGTGGGCCAAAAGTAACTACACAATTTATTTAACCTATAGTTTCTTTTCCTTTTATTAAATTTAACAAACAATAAAACAAAAATAAACTTTAAAAGTTATATTTTATTAATTTATCTTTTAAAGATTACATTATTTAAGTGTTTTCCATTTCCCGATTGACAAATTCTACATCTTTCTATGGCAGTTTCCATTACCCTGTTTAAAACTGAGGGCTTAATCGATTTTATTTCCTCGGTTATAATTTTCTTTAGATATTGAACTTGGGTTTCTTTTGTATACACAGTCTTTTAGATAACCCCATAAGAAGAAATCAGGTGCGTTAAGATCTAGAGATCTTGGAGACCAGTCAATGTTACCACGTCTTGAAATAATTCTGTCACCAAAATTATCTCTTAGCAAATTCATAGTCTCATTTGCAGTGTGACATGTGGCCCCGTCCTGTTCGAACCACATATCCGGTTTATTTTCGATGAATGGTAAAATAATCTCTCTGATCATTTGACGATATCTTATTCCATTCACATTGATTTGGTGACCATCAGTATCTTCGAAAAAATAAGGCCCAATTATTGCTTCAGAAGTAATACCGCACCACACTGTGCATTTTTGGGGATTTGAAGTTCGTTCAATAACCTCCATGGGATTTTCTGAACCCCAAAACCTCCAATTTTGCTTATTTATATACCTGTCCATCCAAAAGTGAGCCTCATCAGTCATTATCATTTTGTTAATGAAATCTGGAATTTCGACAACCATTTACAGAATTCTGACAGAATAATGAACTCGTTTCTGAAAATCATTCGGTTGAAGTTTTTGGCAGATCTGAATTTTGTAGGCTTTCATTTTCAAATCAATTTCTAAAATTCGCCTAAGAGATGTCCTCGAAATATTCAGATGACTCGAACGTTTTCTTATCGATAATCTTGGTTTGAATTGAACATTTTCTTCTACGCGTTGGATATTTTCTTCGGATCTCACAATCTTAGGACGCCCAATTCTTGGCAAATCTACCACACATCCAGAAGTCAAAAATTTATTTAAAATATTTAAAATTGTTCTTCTCTCTGGAACATTTTTAGTTTTATAACGCTTTTGAAATTCGCGTTGAACAGAAATAATTGAATTATTGAATTTTATTGAAGATTCGATCATAAATATTCTTTGTTCCTTTGTGTATCTTGGCATGATAAAAATTCAAGGAATAAAATAATTTTAAAAATTTTAAACAAAAGTAAACCTGACAAAAAATTTAAACAGAATAAATTGTGTAGTTATTTTTGGCCCACCCTTTATTTTAATAAAATCGGACAACGCAAACCATTTTAAATAAAGTTTTAAAGTAAAAGTCAAATTAATGGATTTCTTTTTCCAAACCTTTTTTCATATCATAATGAACCAGGTCTTTTTAAAAATGATCATACGAAATTTTTTATCAACTTTGCTCCTCATCATCAATAAGTATTATAGGCACTAATAAATAAAACAAATTTATTTAAATAAACAAATGAAATGGATAAATTCAATAAATTAAAACATTTTTAAAGAAAAAATAACAATCAAATTTCAAATTATAAATAAATTAAAAATATTTTAATGTTTAAAATTTCAAGGCACGAAATTGCTAAATAGGGCACATGTATTTTTAGACATTAAAAATGACAGCTGGATACTAAAAAAATCCTTAAAACATTCATACTTCCATAAAAATATTTTTAATTGATTTTAATTGCTATTTTTCTTGATAATTAAAAATGAATACGGTTAACAACACAACATTTTCCACATCATTTCAGAATAATAACTATAATATTAATAAAAATAAACAGTCAATAATTTAATTTCAAATATAAAAAAAGTTGAAAAAAAATAATTGGGAAACTTTAAAAAATTCAAAAAACTAAACGGGTTATAAATTTATACAAATAGTGAATTGTCATGCTAGGGTAAGTGATAAATACTGAGACTTTGTAGAAACAAATTAAACAATAGAAAATCTTTTTACCATTCGAAATTCAAATAAAAATTTTGAAAGCCGTTCCAAGAAGAGGGTCATGTTCAAAGTTTATATGTCGCAATAAAAAATCAATCATTTCTGATTAGTACTGATTGCAGAGAGGAACAAAATGCATTTTCTCTTTTGAATTGCGTATTATACCGCGAACGGCATATTATACTGCGAAAAGGATTTTGTGCTGGGAAAAGTTTATAATACGGTGATTATTATATTATGTATAGATTTCCCTATTAAACAAGGTTAGTGCTATGAAAACATTAGTATTTTAAAGGGATCAGTTTAATAAAATAAATCATTATTTCTTTGAATGTTTAACAACTTGAAAAAACTTTGAAAACATAGTTTTTGAACCGAGCCACATTCACGAGTAATCTGCTCAATGGGGTCCGGAAAGCTTTTTTTAAGAAAACATTATTTTAAGCAAAAATTTGTTTCATTTATTTCTCCGTGTGACATTTAATGAGACCTATACAAAATATATAGTTTATGGGTCTGAGATGCATCCAGTACCTAACTATAAATACATATAAATATCATAATTTATTATTTCCGTTTTATATTGTTTTGATTGTGCTGACAAATAGTTTCTTTCTTCCAAAATTTTTGTGTAGTTTTTTCCTTTAATTTGGGATTTTACGGTATTTTATTATACTTTTTGTATGCCTTTGTTCTTTGTTAGCTTAGTTTCACGTTTCTTTGTCAGATAAGCTTTTAAGATGTTTTATTTTTGACATATGTAAATCATATTTAACATCTTTTTCTTTCAAGAATTTGTGTTTTATATATTTTATATCTTATTATCCAGGATGTATATTGATTTAATATTATTAGTCAAAATAATCTTCTTTGTTGCTTTCTAACCGCATTGTTTATGATCTCTCTAGTTCTTCAAAATTTTTCATAAGTCGATAGTTGAAAGTGTACTTTATCTATCAAGACTTTTCCTCGGAAAGAATGTTATTTTTTATGTAGTTGGATTATAATTTGGTAATGTCAGGTATTATAACATTTAACGATGTTCATTAATCATTAGTGTTCAAAAATGATAGATAAAAGGTCGGGTTTTATCTGCGTCTTATTATTATGCAATTACTATATTCAATATCTGTGTGGTTTTAAATTATCTTTTTTTTTAATTTTGATATATAGTTTTAAGAATATTGAATTAACTTGTTTTAATTTTAGTAATTTTAAATTGTCCTTTTTCTTATAAATTTTTGGGGTTCTTTTTCAAGTTTTTTGACGAGATGAAATTTTAAGTAACTTCTTTGGAAAATAGATGTTGAGAATTTCGAACTATTTAAAATTCTGTTTTAGTTATACCAAATACAAATATATTAATTCTTATACTATTTAATTTATTATTGTAATTTCTGCATTTACATTAGTTATCCTAATTGAATATATATATATATATATATATATATATATATATATATATATATAATTTTAATTCCCTCTCTTATACCAATACTCTTCTTGATTGGGTACATATGTAACATATTACACAAAAAAATCAATAGTATCAGATATGTGTTAGAAGCGCTTATGCCTAAACAGTGGGGAAAATTTTTGAAATCTACGTTTTAACTATTAATACTGTAAAGTTTTGTTATTATGTCTTTAAATTCATTTACAATATCAAATAATATACCATTTTTCCCACCTGGAATTGCTAGTCACAAAACCATGTCAAGTCTCAAGAAACCCCAAAACGTAAAACAATGTAAAAAGATTTCTCAAAATCGAGAGGGTAAAAGTAAATCTGGTCTGATTTCTACTAAGCAAATAAGTACCAGCACTCCAAATATAAAGTCTTCTATCTCATCAACAAATCTGATTTCTGAAATTCCAAAACATCATTGTGATATGGGATTATTAGACATTGGCACATTTAAAGCTACTCCATTACCTCGATATTATTCTCCGGATTCTTTGGAAAGAAATCGCTGTTTATTCGAACAGCTTAATCCTAATTATAAAACTCAATCTCTCGATAGAGTAACTGCTAAAGCCATTTCAATGGATCAAATGTCTTTGAAATCAAAATCAAAAACGCTTGCCAATTTTCATCCAGAAAAGCCATTTTATCCGCCCAGCAAATATCCTAATATTCATGATAAAGGAAATGTAAATCTTCAACGATTTCTTGAAACTAGAGAACAATATAAAACACCAGCATCAAGAAGATCATTGAGATATGCAAAAAATAGATCAAATCCATTTCGACCAAAAGATATTTCAACGAATACTTCAAAAATCGGAGGATCAGTTCCAAACTTGAATTCTAAAAATTTGAAAGATGCTTCAAAATTGAACAAGAAAAAGAAGTCTGATAAAATTCATAGTAGTTTAAAAATGCCGGATAAAAGTTTTCTTAGAAAAAATAAAAATTCAAATGACTTTTCGCCTGAAATTGGTTTATATCGAAAACATGATAAACTAGATCTTCAAGACGAATTTGGTTCATGTATTCCAAAAGAAATGTCTTCTAGTTTTTTCTATCCTAAACCTATTCCCAATTCCTTTTATCTTGACGATAATGATAAGATGGCTAAAAGTCTTTATAATGAGACATCTCTAGCTTCAAAAATACATACGGGAAGTCTAGAACGCGCTTCGAGAACTAACTATTATCAGTCGAATGGAAATCAAATTGAAATAAATAACCAGGACGATAGTCCCAGTAAGTCGTCCTCCCCGATTAAACAGGGAAATTCTTTCAGCCAAGACAGCTTGGATGGAAACAAAAAGAGCAAAAATCAAAATAATGTGAATTCAGAAAAATCCGAAAACGAGACTGCAGATAGTATAATTGAAGGTGAGAAAAGCTACAATAGTAATTCTGAAGAGGAATCACAAATTTCAGACTCGAAGACTTATAAATTTTCTAATTTCGCTGAGGATGACTATTCATTAACAAAAACAGAAAATCAGAATAAATATCTTAACTCACTGAGTACTATTTCAGAAAGGGAAAAAACTTCTGAAGATCAAAAAAATAGTACCATAATTGATCAGTTTCATTCATTTGAAGATAATCCTGCTTTGAATAAAAATATAAATCCGAAAAACCCATTTAACTATTCTGAAGGTATTAACAATGAAGATGTTAAAAACGATCATAACTCAGTTTTTTCAACAAGTGATGAAAATCATATTAATTCTAACAATCCTTTTAATCCCTTTCAAAAGACCAGTATCAATTCTACAATTAGCGATAATGAGAATATTTTCAATGTTCATAAAGATGGATTATATCATGACAACTCTTTTGAAAAAAGAAAGAATCCGCTATTAGAACAGTATAACTTGGATAGATATCTTACACAGGAAACAGATTACGACGGGATAAAATTTAATAATTATGACACTGGTCCAGGATCATATTCCATGCATGATTATCAGAATGAAAACCGAGTCTCAAATGTTCTTCCGAATGATCAACTTTTATTGAATGAAATAGCTTCGAAGTGTATAGTCAGTACTGATCAGAAGTTTAATAATTCTCGACAATTTAAAAAAGAGTTATGTTATTGTGTCAATAATGCTCGGATCGGAGAAAGTTGTGTGAAGTGTTCTGGAAACTCGCAAGATTTACAGAAGACTCAAGACATAGATTCCACCATTTCCACAGTTTATTCATCTATGAATACACAAGTTAGTGGCCTTGATTATGACATGCCGGACATCGGTTGCAATAGCCATTTGCCTGATCAAGGGTTTAGGACGTCCCAAGTTCCTCGAATTGAAATATATTCAGATGTAATGCAATTAATTTATTTTATAATTTATAATTATTTAAAAACACATGATCCTAATTATTAGCACATCATAATATCACTATTTAGTGCGATCACTTTAATTTATTTACTTTATCTTGAGGTTTGCTTTATTATCAGACACATTATACGGGAATATATAATAATTAAAAACATTTAACCTATAAATCAATGGATTAAAATGAATTTATTTCATTTTTCTTAAACATTAAGCAAAAATAAATCAGGTGCGATTTCTAGTAAACTAATCATTTGAGAAAACAATATGTTTAATCTATCGTTCGTATTTTTCAAGGTAATCGAGGCATATGATGAAAATAACAATTGACCGGCAACCAAAAACTAATATTTGAGATGAAACTTCTCACACTCAATGTAATCCATTCAATTTTAGCCTTCACATGATACTCAAAACCATCCGAAATCTCATCGATGCAATTCGACTGAAATGTCTGATCCAATAGCAATCTGTGAGAACAGTGTGTTCTCTCAACCGTGCCATGTTTGAGATTGATGACACTTATCATAAAAATACAGTCGGTCAGTGAAAGACAATTACACACTGGCAAAATTAATTTTGCTTTGAATTCCTTCTTTCTTTTCAAATAGTAAACAAAACTATTGATTTTATAGTGAAAATATAAATATTGCAAAGTAAAACTATTTTCCCATTCATTATATTAGCTTGCTTTCTATATATGTATCCATGGAATTTAGAAACCAATTTTTGAAGGCTTTTTTTCTAAATTTTATCCAAACTTTGTACACTTACTCACCTTCGATGACAATAAATGATCATTTGATCAAACTAGTGTTTGTAATTATGCAGAAATGTTTAAACTGTATTATATAGAAATGTTTATTATTAATTTATTATGTTAATAGTAAATATTTCATTGCAAAATAGAGGTTGAAAATATTTTGGTATGAAATTTCCCCTTCTACAAAATTTTTAAAAAGTTACTAATGACGTAATTAATTTATTAAAAAATATAATAGTAATTTTCCCTTCTATAAAAGATAAGAAAAAATTGTGTGTTGATAAAACATCGCTTAAGATTTTATAATTAATAGATTTGATTTTGAAAACATTTATTTTCAATTTATAATATTTCATTTGGATAGCCCACATATTTTGTATGATATAAAAACATCATACTATAAAAACTGTCAAATGCCAAATACAAAAATATACATTTCCTGTTAAGAGATTGTTCTTTTTCACTAAAATTTTTTAAGTAAAATGTCACTTTCAACTGCTGCGACGAAAGGAATATTTATATAATTTTTTTATCTTTGTTACTAAGAGATTATAAGAGATAAATAAAAAAATGATGTTATTTATTATAAACCCGACAGAATTCATCGAGTATCGGAGAAATAAAACTTAGTTTAATATGAATTTTATAATTTGATGATTTTACATAAATCTTTACTTAAATGAGCGAATAAAAATCTTTTTGGGTATAATTATTATTAATAAACTGAAATGTAAATATCTCTTTATGAATATCTACATAGATTATATACATTGAAAAGATATCATGTCATCTCTGTAGGAGAATAAAAAAAAGTCGTAATGTCAGTGAAAACAATACTTCAAAACACAGACACGTTTACCTTTCAAACACAAATATAAGAAAATTATTTTAAAATTATGTATGCTCGGTTTAATAATTATTTTGAGAGAGAGGCCTGTGAAGCACTATATGTAAAATCATAATATCATCATAATATTAATGTATAAACCGATCTCTCGACAACCTTATTGTTGTGAATAGATGAAACAAATATTCATCGATTGGATAATCAAGGCTCTTCGATATAAACAGATTTAAAATTCATGTTTTCTTAATGGCCTAACGATGATGATTATACCGTCATAAATAACACTGGTATGCATTTAAATTTTTTTTAAATGTCTCAAATATTTTAATTGTTCTAACATAATTCAAACACGCTGATTTCAAATATGTACGTGAAATATTTCTCTCACGTCAGAATTTTTCACAAATTCAATTTTAACATTTTTATTTTTTACTGATTTTTAACATTCTAGCTTCACGATTATTTACAAAATAATTTGTTCAAAATAATAATTAGTTAATTTTTTACAAAAAAATAATAAAATGTAAAGTACATAAAGCATACAACTTCTTGATCTTCTCCCACATTCTTTAGTCGTCAAATTCTCCCTTTTCAGCATCCAACAATAGTCCGTCATCATGTTAACATCCCATTGTCCTTGATATCTGATTTCTGTTGTTTTAATGTCTTGGTGAAACTTTTTACCCATTTCTTCACTATAATCGCCAAGACTTTCCGGAAAATAATCCAAATGTGAAAATAGAAAGTCAATTTTAAGGCTCATTCGACATCCTAATTTTTTGAATGCAGAAAGCATTTCATTAACAATTACTTCATAGTTTGTTCTCTCTTGTTCCCGAGAAATTTGTGCACCACAGCTCTATAACTGGTCCATACATTCAATTCCAATTCATTCATTATTTAAATAAATTCGTTATCTTTCATGAGCATTCTGATATTTGGACCATCAAAGATCCCAGCCTTCAGTTTCTCATTACTGATTTTTGGAAATTTGATAAAAATACATGCAAAACACTTACTTTCTTTGTCCAACGCTTTCACAAACTGCTTCATCAATCCAAGTTTAATATGAAGATGAGGCAGAAGTATTCTATTTGTTTCAACCAACTTAGGAAATTTAATATTTTTATGCCTGGTTGAAAATTTGTTCGTGATGGCCAATATTTTTTCCAATGATCTTTATCTGCCCTGCTATCCCACTCACATAAAAAACATGAAAGTTTAGTATAGCCTCCTTGCTGGCCTAGTAGAATTCCAATTATTTTGAAATCACCACATATCAACCACTTATGCTCATCGTACTTGATGTTTTGAAGAAGCACCGCCATGTTGTCATAAGTTTCTTTCAATTGAATAGAATATGCAATATAAATCTATGAATTCACTATACAGAGCATTGATAAAAGTAAATGAAAACCTTAAAATATGACTAAGCAGAGTAATAACTTAAAAGGAACAATGTTGTTTGTTATGGAAAAGTTTAATTACTATGACAACTAAACTTAATATTCAAACCTTTACGTGTTAATTTTAAAAAATATATAAAGTTTTAAATTCACATCGGATATATAGTTAATGAAAAATAGGAAATGTACAAAAAAGAATTACTGTCACCTAAAAATTCCTTTGTAAACATTTAAGAACTTTGTTTGTCTATTAAATCACCACATTCTCTTCGTTCTATTAAAAGAAAATGTGAATCGAAAACCGTGTTTCTGTTGTTGAAGTAGCATCTAAATTTTCTGTTTAATTGGCTACAGTACTCAAATATCCGGGTTTTTTTAATGTCTTAGCTTAGACTTAAATCGTTCAGAGGATCTCCTTCCTCCTAATGCCATTGGAGTTCTTGAAAAACACTTATTCCTATTCTGTCAAAACAACCAAAATCCGGATACAGCAAATGAAAATTCTATGCCCTCATTTACTTACCCAATCCCCTGATTTGAACACCATAGAGCATACTTGGTTTAATTTTGATCAAGTTCTTCACAAAAGCAAAACACCCTTTATTTTTCAATATTTTATTATAAGCTCTTTGATGAGATCGGATTGCATTATCTCAAGATTTTGTAATAAATAAATTTTTTCTATGTCCTTACGTGCGTCTCCCTTAATCTATCGCGTGGACAAGTATTGCTCATTCATGTATTTCTACTTGTATTAATAAATGTGCTTCTTCTGGAGTACCAGTGCACTTTTAACAATTTACTATATATTTAAACTGATCTCCCAAGGACAACCATAAATACAAAATTATAAATTATTCATTACAGTTATTACGATAAAAATAATATCAACCTATACGGACATATTATAAAGCAAAACGGAGGTAATGGATTGCAATTATAAAAGAATGTATTATGGAAACAAATATATTATATATTTTTGATATAAGACACTTTTTTATTTTGAGTATAATAATTTTAAACTTTGTATTAACAGATAAATTTATTTTTATAAATCTAAAATACCTGGATTTCTTAGAAAGTTCTTAAATAAAATGTTTTATTATAATATTGTAATTTCAGACTAGGTCAGCAGAAGAGTCATCAGAAAACGGTAAGTATTTATCCATGTTTATTCAGCATGCAGAGTCGCTTGATTTTATTTCACTGTTACAACTGGAGTTTTGAATTTACATTTTACATTAATCAAAAGATTATTTGAAATATTGACATAATGGTCTTATTAAAGAATCCTCGTTGACTGGAAGTGATGACCTGTCATATATGAGATATGATAATAATAGTGTTCATCTTCCAAATCATGGTTCACCTTGGGTATCGAGCCCCGAATTGACAATAGCGCGCAGTGACATTGTCACTAGGAGAAATAGACGACATTTACAGGTGATGCATTTTGCTATTCAAATAATTTTCAAATCCAACGGAAAATGTATAAATAGCAAATTTTTCAAACCTAATTTTTAGCACACATCTTTTAAGTTGACCATAGAAATCATACTTGATATTTATCAAGACTTCAGCATAACCCATAGTTAATATTTAAAATTTTATATAATACAGCTGTTTTTTATATATAATACGGTTTTTTATATAATACAGCTGAAATAGTAATTAGAAAGAAAAGAGCACAGTCACAAAAAATTAAATAAAATTTATTATTAAGTTTTAAAGCAAGGTTTTGGGTGTGAAAGAACTCAACGGATAATTTCGGAGTTCAATTTCCTTAAAAAATAACCGAGAATAAACGCTGGAAAAAGAATTTATTTGAATTTCGAAATTTTCACCAAACAAAGTTTGATTCGGATAAACAAATTGTTATCACAAAATTCGCATAAAAAAAGAAACGATTACAGAAGTAACACAAGGTAAACACAGTTTCATTTGTCATTTTCACCGACGATAATTATAAAAGCATGTTTTTTATAGAAAATAATATAGAATTTTAGTATATGAAAATATTTATAAATATTAATATTTAAATTTTTGGTCACGATACACGGTTTCATCTTTTTTTTCTTACACGAGGCGAAAGTTCTCATGTTTTTAAAAAGCTTAAGAAAAGAAAGTTTATACTACTTGATAATAACCTTCATAATATGGAAAAAGTAAGAAATTCCTTTAAATTTCGATAAAAAATTGTCCAACATAAATTTAAGTAACATAATTTAAATTATTTTGAAAATGTAATGTTCCATCGTCAGTAATAATTTATATAAGATGAACTACATCTCTTTGTTCTTATCTTCATTAAAAATGACTTCCTCAAAAATCCAGCGTTTGGAATCGATTTCGTAGGATAGTTCTTAAAAAATTAAATTAGTCAAAATTAGAATGATTTAAAATTTATTAATGTCAGTAATTTTGATTGGTTAACAATTATCATCGCGCGAAACAAATCTCAATGCGAGAAGAAAGGTACAATTAATTTACAAATATTAGGGTAAACCAAAAGTTATTTTCTATTTTTCATGTCTTTTTGTCTAATCTAGAGAAAAAAATCAAACGTTACACCCTGGACAAATGGTGGAAGTTTCCACCGTGGAATGTGTAGCACAACATGATTGATTCTCAATAAAGACACTTTTGTGTGTTTTAAAGGCATAATTCACTTTGAATGACTTCAAAATCGTCGAACTATAAACGGTGGTCTTTATTGTGCTATTGGATAGATGCATCGCTTGACAGAAAATATCCTGCTTTGATCAAATGAAAGCTCATTCTGCTACACCAAAACAACGCAAAACCACACACCGCAAGGCAAAAACCAAGAAAAATAACACATCTTGAGGTCATTAAACTTCTTCCACATTCAATTTTTAGTCCAGATCCTGTGCTATTTGACTATTTTATTTCCGTTCCATGGAGTACTGTCTTTGGGTCTGCAATTTCAACGATCTGAGCGAACTTGGAAACAGTGGCAGTGAGTTTTATGTCTCTAAAAACAAAGAATCGTATTTCAGCACATTGTTTCAAATGGTCTTTACATTGAATATTGAGTGTTTTTTTAGTGTTTGTCAAATTGTGCTTGATTTTTTAAGGAAATCGAAAAGAACTTTTAGTTTAGCCTAATTAATAATTTTTCAATTTCAAATCAGAGATGTTTTAATATATTTTCCTTTTCATCATCAGTTTTCTATTTTATCGCTATTTAGTGTAAATATGGAAATATAGATAAATAGTAAAATAATTTAAAAAACAATTAAATTAAGACCGTACTCATTAACCAATAACGGACAATATTTAGTTATAATTTTAGAAAATGATTAGTAACGGATGTATCTGGCCAGTAGCGCAACTAGTGTGGTGCAAGTGTATTTGCATCCCCCAAAATTTTCTAATTATATTTAAAATTTATGAAAAAATAAAAATGAAATGAATTTAATTTGAAAATTCGACTCAAATTCAAATTCATATACTCAAATATAAAAATAACATTATTTAAATTCATGTATTTCTTCAGCGTTTAAATCAGTGTTTAAATATCTATTTTTTGAAATCTTTAATGTGTTAAAAATTATTTTTGCACCCCCTCAATAAGAATTTCTGGTTGCACCCCTGTATCTGAAAATAATTACAATTGATAACAAAGCAATATCCAATTTCTGAGACAAAATTTTTGACTTTTAATGTGATCTTCTCATTGTTTTGCATTCACATTAAATCCAAAACGATTTAAATTCCATTAAACCTTTTTCACAGAAACCATGTTTTTCTCCACTGTATCATGTTTGAGCCTGGTGACACTATTTCTATAATTATATTTATATATAATGACGAATTTTCGTAATTACCGAATTCACTAATTAGAAAAATCTTTTCGGAGTTTCTAAATTAGGCGATTATTTGCTGAATTTATGAATGCGGCAAGTTGGTTTCCGACAACACGAATTCTGTAATTACACAAATTCGACAAAATCGCTTCAATAAATTCTAAATAATTCTAATATTATTTTCGCCTATATTTCAATAATTTGTCATCATTAAAGTCCATTTCAAATTTAAATTTTTTAAAACATTTATATTTCAAGAAACTATAAATTAACTTTATAATAAATGAAGCTTGTAATTTGTACACATTAGCATAACATTTCACACTTAAATTTTGTTAGAATATGCATAAATATATTGATTTAACTGTACAAATTCATTCAGAGCGAAAATCCGTTAAAACCGCTCTGTAACGTATGTTTCAAGCCAGCTTACTTCATGGAAAGAGTCAGTATCAATAACATAATTTTTCACAAAATGTGTTTCCTATGCCGAAAATGTTATACTCATTTGAGGTATATATTAGAAATATTCAAAAACTTTTAAGTCCTTTACAAACATTTACAAAATACTTCATAAGTTTGATTAAAAATGTTCGTTTATTATTAGCTTCAACAATTGTGTACTATATCACCGTAAACCATATTGCTTGGTTCATGCAAGACCTAAAGTTTCAAAACCTCTTCGTTCAGGTATTAAAGACAAAATGGTAAACGGTTTACTTTTCGAAACTAAGGAATTTAAATAAAATTCATACAACATGTTGAGTTTAAGAGAATAAAATCTTTATATGATTGGATTGCTTTTTATTGCATGAAGCATGATTTTATACAAAGGCAAAAGGTTTATTTATTTATTTATTTATTTAAATATAGAACAAAAGCCAATAGTATAACGCACAAAAAGTTAATTTAATATATATTTGTATCTTAAATTATTATTTTGTATGAGACATATATTTTTGAAATTTAAAAATTATTACATATATTAATATAGAATCGAAAGTGCAGTGGATTTTCATTTCTCGACATTTTAGTTCAATGGATGAACGAAAGATCCATAACAGAAAATATAGAAAATTAGAGACCACTAGTTATATACAACATCCAAAGATTCTATAATTACAAGATTCTAAACATAGACGTTATATGACCAAAATCAGAGACTGGTATACATCTTTTAATTTTCCAATTACCTTTAAAACATTCTGAAAGATCGTTACCCTGGCAAAGAAAGAAAAGCAACACTAACCGTGTTAGTCAAGTGAAAAAATAAGGAATTGATTAAGAAGTATAATCCTTTAATTATCTATAACCTTTCGACTACCATTGTGACAATACGTCCCAAGCAATTTCAAACAATTCCAGAGAGGTAAATTAGTTAGCGAAATCAGTTATTTGCATCCCAGTTGTATATAGTGGACGTACTCTTGCCCGTCATCTACACACACTACCTGAAAACTTGTCAATAATTGTCAGTTTCGAGTTTGCTATTGCACTAAGACCATCTCCTCATTTTTATTTAATATGAGTAAAAAAATAGTTCGGTAGTCAAATGGTTAATCGTTTTAGGTCTATTAATTAAGATATAAAGGAAATCATTTCGATTACACTACATAAGCTCTAATTTATTGGAAATTAATAATAGTTTTAATTTCTAGGACTATTGTCTTATTCGACTGTCATTGTCAAAAAATAATTATGTGTCTTCATGAATGTTGTTATGGATTAAACCACAAAACAATTGATAAAACAAATAAAGAAAAGCAAACTCGGAGAATACAAAATATAGGCTTACAAACGCTCTGTTTAAACTGATAATGTTTCGCATGAAAATTGTTTTTCGTTTCTATTTAATGAGAAATGATACATTGAGAAAGCATGTGTGGCGCTAGGTTCACCCCTTGCTTCAACAACGACGTCTCTTTCAAGCCGTATTTCAAAAGAGAAATATACAAGAGAACAATCATCTGTACATAAAAGATTTTTTCGTTTTATATTTTTAGTTTGTAAACATAAAATTCACATGAAACCGTTGTAATATGTCAGGAATCGTATTCATAACATAGACTATTAAGAACACCAACATGGCTTTTCAAACTTTTATTTTCATTACAATCAGAATTGTCTTTTGGACAACTCTCAGCGAAACTCTCGTCATTCGACATCGTTCTAAATTGATAATT
>MQRK01229818.1:12027-23217 GCA_001938485.1 Girardia tigrina
ATATATATATATAATGCCGAATTCGTAAATTCGGCAACAGTTTGATGAATCAGTGGAATTAACGAATTTATGAACTAGTCAATTTTTGCCAAATTCACTAATTATATGCAAATTTATTTAACATGAAAAAAAATCAAATTAACGTAAAATTCTGTATTTAATATAAAAATTTGTCAATTTAATATGAAAAAAAATCTTAAATTTTATGCAAAATAGATTGCAATGAAAATTTTTTTTCATAGTTAATTAAAACTTATTCTTTGGTGAAAAGTTGAATTGCAAATGTTTGTATTTTAAAAACATTTTTTCATATTAAATTGATATTTTTTTGTCATGGATAACTGTGTATACCTGGAAAACTAATATACTTAGCATTAACGCACATGTTGTAAGTCATAGACTCTGTATCGAGTGGAAACCTCGAAACATAGATGAGCTTCTGATCTTTTGACAAGGATATGGATACAAGTGTGCGATCCTTCAGTGCATGGGCGCGTTTCGCTAGACATCTAAAAATGACCAATCATGATCCTTTATTATACTCCCTCCGTCCGGAAATATGGTATACATTTGTATACTAAAATATATACTAAAATGTATACCATATTTCCTGACAGAGGGAGTATATTTTATAATTTTTATTTAAATAACTTCTTCAATAATGTTACCTGAAATTATTTTATTGTTAAAATGATTTGATTTAAAAACATTTATTTAATCGATTTAAAAATTATATTTAAAATAATTTACTTTATCAAAATCAATAATTTATTTTTAATACATTAAGGGTGTTCATTAGAAATCCAAAAGATTTTATGAAACGAAAGTGTAATGAAATATGTAACGTGCTATATAATTATAGGACAGAAAAACTAACCAATCAGAGACAGTCGATCACGCCTTTATCAGATGCTTAATTACCTTAAAATCATAAAATCATTTGGCTTTATTTATGTAAATATAAATTTGTTTGCCTTTATCACGTTTTTAATTAAATATTTAATTTCTCTCTAGAAAATGACTCCACAATTGACTGATTTTAAACGCAGTGTTATCTCTCTTATTAAGAAGGAGCATCCTGTTTGGGGCTTGCAAAAATGCACCGAAATACTTTCCCAGTTTTTCGGTGATATTTGTGAAAATCAGTTTTAAGCTGTGTGTAATAAATTGAAGAATATTGGTGTGGCCGCGGTCAAAATAGGTAAGAAAGGAACAAGTAGAAAGCAAAACCTTCACTCTCCAATTAAACAAGCCATGCTCAGAATGGTAGGTACTCCAATCCTCGCCGTCTACAAATCAGTCAACAACAAATCGCATCTGCATTGCACATTTCAAATGGGTCAGTGTTTAGTATTTTAAAGGAAAATCACTTGAAATGTTATCGAAATATCCAAAGTCGTAAACTGACGGCCAATCATAAAAATAAGTGTTTCAAAATCAACAGAAATTTTTTTCGATATGGATTTTATTTATGAAAAATGGAAAACCGTATGGTTCTGAGATGAAGCTACCTTCAACATAAGGCCTGCTTTAAACAGACAGAATAAACGCCTCTATAGATACCTTAGCATGAGTTTATGGTAGAAGTTGATAAACAACAGCCCTCAATAATGGCCTATGCCAGTATAACTTGGCATGGGAAAATTGAGTTACGTTTCCTCGAGAGATTCTCTGAAGATCAAGACAATATGGTTCAACAAGAAATAAGAAAACAATCAAATAGACTCTATATCGAGATTCGATGTGTCCATTTATGTTTGGGGATATCAGTGATGTAATGGACGCTAAAGCATGGATTAAGCAATAAGACAGGGCAAAACCTCATATAACTACGACTGCAATTAACTGGTTAGAGAAAAACACACCTAAGTTCATCAGACCTTCTGAGTGACCATCGATAAGTCCTCAGCTGAATGTTATGGACAATAGCATCTGGGGAATTCTTCAAGACTTTTCAGCACTACCCGGTGATATTACCTCGTTTGATGAACTTAAAAGTGCTTTAATACTCGCATGGCAGAACATCGACATTGAATTAATTCTCAAAGCCACAGCTTCCTGGATTCCACGTCTTCGAAAGATTTGCAACAATGACGGAGGACATTTCGAACACCTCTGAACAACAGGCTTATTTATGTAAACATAATGTTTGCATTTATCAAGTGTTTTATTAAATACACTTTGGTTTCATAAAATCCTATGGTTTTCTGATGTGTACCATGTAGTTAAAAATAATAATAATAATTAATATCTCGTGTTACAATGTACAGTCAGGAGCAAAAGTTTGTGGACGCTTGTTGTTAAATTGTCTTTTGCACCCAACTGCAATTATATTGACAAAAATGCACCAAAATAATTTTTTACAATAGTCTGGTGACACTTTTTGAGTTCAAACAGTTTCCACTGTTTTGATCATGTTCTGTCGGAAATTTGGGTGCATGGCAGCAACCTGTTTCTTCACCTGGGTACAGGCATTCTCAATCGGATTGAGATCCGGTGAGTTGCATGGCCAAGGACCAAGAATTTGGAAGCCTGAATGCGCTAGCCACTCTCGAACAGCCTTGAAATTGTGGCAAGGTGCTCCATCATGCTAAATGAAGATCGTTCTGTGTAACTCCAGCACTATAAAAAGCAGAATAGAAGCAAGTGTTCACAAACTTTTTCACCTGACTGTAGGTGTGTTGAAATTTAAAAATATAAATCATGCTCGAACAATTATTCATCACAAACATCCAAAATACCAATTTTCCATCTGCTTTGGAGAAGCATATTTTTCAAATACAACATGTTTCATTACATCCAGGATAGAAGGTGAAACATTCACATAAAAATATTTTGGTTTTATCCCTTCTCGTTCGTGTACTACATTATGCTGGAATGTTTGCAATGGTAAAGATTATGAGGTAGATAATAAGCAAAAACAAAATTCAAATAAGTTACATGTCTCAATTTAAGTTTTTTAAAGATCCTCTCTCCTTAGGTAAAATCTCTTGCTGCTCAGGTAAAATAGAAGAAAAGATAATATGGGATAGTATATTTTGTTATCAATTCAATTATCTCATTACATTCTGTATTTGACCAGAAGCGTTCTTTCGATACATATTCTGCTCCAACATTAACTTCCAAATCGCTATATTCATTGTTTGATATATTTTCCAAGTTTGACAACTTTGCTTAAACTGTTGTTTAATATAAGTTTAATAACAAGTCATGTATAACTAAAACTAAACTAAAAGTATATATTCATAAAAAGTCGTGTAACCATCTAAAATGAGGCGTAAGGTCATAAATTTCTAAACAAAATTTGAGCACCGAATTATAAAGATCTTAAATTAGTCCGAATCCGCCAGGCGTTGGTCGGGGTCAAAAGGGTTAATTATATTTAAATTATCACAAAAATGTTTTATTTGAAATTATATAATAAATCAAAAATACACGATTCAGGTAAATAATTTTATTAATTTTTCAAATGAATGGAAAAAACTAAAAAAAGAAGTTTGTGAGTGTTTTTTTGGGATTAGAGATAACCAAGACTCAGTGCATGATGAAGAGCCACGATATCGGAATGTGAGCTTATTCTCCAGAACGGCCAGTTTACCTAGAAAATATTATCTCAATAATATTTATTATTCTACAATAAAAATACTAAAAAATTATCATAATTTATGACTCAGGTACTGGAAGAAAACCCTTTTTCATGAAACCAGAGTCAATAGAATGAATTTAATTTCAAATCTTATGTCATTATTACGGCCTCAGGAATTTACGCATCGTCAATCAGATGAAGAGAGCCATTTCAATTGAAACACTAAAACATGATTGTATAAATCATTTTGGACATTCAAGCATGGTTTATGATGTCTTAGTAACAATTGGCAGGGATTATCTTAGAATCATAACTATCTAAATCTTCATGTTATGATGGTTAGGTATGCAATCCTCGGATTTTTTATTTTCATTTTTCAACATAAATAAGAATCACAAGTTGCATGTTTCGGTGGGAATTAAACATTAAAAGTTTTGATTGGAAACCAGACTCCAGAAGAATCAATATCTCTTTACAACTCTTCCAAATTCATCAACATTACCAATGAAAAAGCCACAATTTCAATTCTCTTTAATTAAATCAATTAGCCAATTAACACTTTCTCGTAAAAGACAAACAACTTGCCAACATCGTCCCTGAAATAACTGCCAACCAAAATTTCAACAAAATAAACAGGAACGGTTGGATCACCTTTGATCACTGGTATTTCATACACCGAGCTAGATAAGGCCTTCTCTCTAGTAATTTCTTCTCCAACCTTTTCAACGAAAACCATTCAAATATGTGTTGATGATGCAGCCTAAAATGATGTCCCTTATCATTTTGGAATCATGAAACACACAAACTTGTAAATGACTTCAATAATTTCCTCATAACCCAGTCAAAAAAGAAGAACATAACTATTTCTCGGACGTCTCCTCTTAAATTTGGATCATTGAAGTCGAATTTTCCTATGACGCAGAAAAGCCATTCGACGCTGGATGCCAAGTAGTCGCCACCACCTACCTTAGCATCAAATAAGATCTAGAAACCCGTCGCATTAAAACTGTCACAATCTAGCCAATTTTTATATCATAAGAAAATATAATTAAAATTAAATGATTCAAAAAAATTATTCGTTTTATAAATAAAATAAATAAAATTTTGAAAATTTAGATTTGAATAAAATTTTGTTTCAATCATATTTGTTTTTCTTTTTTTAGAAAAAAAATTTTCAGAAAATTTAATCTCTCCTGCAAAATAACCTCATTTTATATCTCATTTTTTCTCTCTTTAGTATTTTTAAAAACCTAAATCTTTTCTTCATTCTTCTTTTTTTTCCAAAACACATTTCTTTTGTATTGAGGATAAGAAAGACGTATATCGTCAAACTGAAAACGAAACGTTAGGAATTTGAAATGAACTTTTTAGAAAAAATAAAAAAAAATATTAATTGGTGACAGAAGCATCTGCTGAAAAAATAAAAAAATAATTATAATGGAAATGGATCTTTCTATTTTTGATGATTTCGTGTTTTGTAACATAATCTGACAAGTACGTCAGATGTTGGCGTAAAACGACAAAATTCGATGAAATATATACAACCTTGCTCGACTTAATCAAAATAGATTTTGTTTTTTAGCAGTCTTAGCAATCATTTCTTTCAATACTGATCTGATTAATGAACCCTCTAATTAATTAACATTGCTCTTATGAAGCATATTTTCAGATTTTTTTAAGTAAATAATATTTATAGCCATATTTTAGAATTAATCTTAATTGATATTTGGTGATGGTGTTTTGTGTATCATGATCATTGTGTCATGATCAACGACTCTTTCAAACGCAATATTATAGCTTATCGGTTGTTTTATTTACTGTTATAAACATAAATTATTAGCTAATTAGTAATAAAAATAAAATAATTTCGATTAAAAAGACTTTTTACTAAATTGAATGGTTTTTGTATGTCGAATGCATGTTGTTCGTTTTTACGAACAGGTCTGTTTTATACGAATTCCTCATCTGATTTTGAAAATATTTTAGATATATTCTTTTAATGAGGTTCTTATAATAAGCTAAAAAAAATCATGGTGAAATTGCCATGATATCATATATCAGGCGCTAAAATTTTAATATTGTTTTTTATGGATTTTATCTTTTTTTTACTTTTTGTTATAAATAATGAATAATGAACAGTAAATTTTAAATTTTCCCTATTTTAGACAACAAATAATGAACAAGAAAATTTCCAGTAATCAAAAAAAAGAAAGAACACAGCTTTCAATCGTTCAGAAGAAAGAAATTATCCAATTTTATGAAAGAAATAGATTTTTGACACAGCGAGAAATTGCAACTGAATTCAAAGTCTCCGGTGGTGTTGTAAATAATATTATTACTAAAAACGAGGAGATAATGAATACTGAAAATGATAAAAAAGACCAAATATAATTAAAGAAAAACCGGTTTTCTTATTGAATGTGGACATTTTGGACAAGATAGAGAAGGAAGAGATGATAGTTATGGATGTATGGAAAAAATTTTCTATTTTGGATTGCATAAATCATCCTGATTTGGCTGTTAAAGTTATAAAACGACAAACTTTAAATGCTTGCTGGAAAACGATTTGACCAGAATGCAGTAAAGGGAAAAGCCTACCAGAAGAAATATCAACTGCAGGAATTTCATCTTTTTTCCAATTGAAATTAGTACCCATTTTATGTGATTTTATTGCTTTATATCATATTTATGCGGTCCTTAGAAATTTTGAACCTAAATATGGTTTTACTATAGAATTAAAACCCTTTTTATGCGGTTCTTGCGGAACGTAAAAAATCTACTGTATTCAAGTTTGGAAATGAAAAATCAAACATACTGTGAGGCGAGTACAAGAACGATAAGAATTAAGCTGGTGAATGATTTTGGATTTAATGCTAAAAAATCTTTTGGGTTCAGCTAAAACACCTTTACTTAATTGTGGCCTGTGTCTCAAACAGCTTGTATTTTACAAACAATATCGAAATTTAACAAGTGTAAATTGTTGCAAAGGACTTATTCAAATGAATCGACATTTTGTCAATTTGGTGAATTTTTCAATTTTTTTAGCGCCTAAAATGATAAAAGATTCATCCTCAACTATCAAACATTCCACAAAAAGGATTGTATGAAGTGAAATTTTCTCATTAGGATGAGGATCTCTGCATTATGTACCTAGAAAGAAACAATTGTATATGGTAAAGCTTATCCTAATATTATGAAAAACTAATCGTAAATTAATATAAATCTTCAAATTTGTAACATTTTCAATCTTCTTTTTTTTAGGATTTTGATTGTGGCATTGCTTAAAAACTTTGCTAGTTTGAATCTGAATTTTTGTTGTTTAGGTGTCAGGGGATCTTTTCAAGAAAAACTGTGCTTAGATGTTGTGGAACTATGTGAAAATACTAATAATCTTTCAAAGTTGTGTTAGGATAGTTTTTTGTATTCAAATTTTTGATTGACAAAAATGCATTTTGTAAAATTTTCAAAAATTGGAGCTCTATCTCAATCATCACAGTTGTCAATTTACTTTTATAAGAAAAACCATCTACCTGTCGAGCGGCGGTCTCTTCGTCCTTTCCGTCTCCAACTACCACATACGTACTCTTTCTTCCAAATCTCGACGATATCCGTTCAAAACAACTTTCTTTTCCTACGAAAGAGACAAAATGTATTTAGTTAAGTTACATTTCTAATTATTTTTTTTCTTATTTTAAGACATTTTATTTCCATATAAAAAACTTATTTACTAAAATAACAATAAAAAAATTGTTTATAGGTAAATACGTGTTTCTTAAGAAACAACCTGAGATTCATATTTAAACATAAGAAAAAAACACTTTTAGTTTATGATAAATGAAGAATCACATAGGCAGACAACAAGCTATTTGATAACGTTTTTGTCCAACAAGGTAAAACTCTCAAAATCGGATGTTACGGCAGATGAAAACTTTTTTTTAACTTTGAAAAATGAGCCAGACTTTTTTGTTTAGTGATGTATTAAGATTAAACCTTTGGCTGTTTATCATTGTTGAACTTTAAAAAACATATTTGTGAAAAAAAGTTAATAAAATCTTATTAGTAGACCCACCGCAAAGACGTCAGTACTCCGTGAGTCTATTTTGATGATGAGTAAAACTTTTTCTTACATTCTTTATTAAGAAAATTAAATGATGAATGAAAATTCAAATTCAATTCCAGCTTCCCATCTTTATTCAAACCTTTATATTAATAATAAGCTTTGATTTCGACTTCAAAGAAAATGTGATCGTATTTTCGAAACAAATAATCGACAAAGGTTTGCAACAGTTGGTAAGTCAAGAAATAATGTAACTATTAAACGAGAAATTGATGAAAAGAATATAAATATCATTATAGAAATGAATTTATAATTTTACCGAAAAAACCTAAATGTAGTTCTTCTGATGAAAATAGAATAATAAAGATATGATGGTTTTAGTATCGTTTTGGCCAGTTACATCTTTCTTACCAACCGATCGTTTTGGTGATATTATATCCCCTCATATAATAAATTTATATAATACAGGATGCGCCAGAATTTGGACAATGAAAGTACTAAATCAATTTTGATTTTCAATTATTTCCTTTCAAATTCATTTAACCAACGGGGTTGAATCAATAAATTGCTGCTAAAATAACAATGGCACCTCATAATTGTTTATTTATCACCGAGGAATATTATTTAAACAAGAAGGATGTAAAGAGAACTATCGTAGACATTTTAAAACGAAGTTTTAACCGTCTCATTTCATTCGATGTTCAACGGTATTACGATTTATTAATAAATTTCAACTTACAGGAGGTGTTGTCAATGAAACAGAAAACCGGGTAATGTAAAAAGTTCCAGAATCGAAGAGAATATCGAAAGAGTCAAAACATATTTCCAAGAAAATCCAATTGCTTCTCAAAGAATTACTTCACAAGAATCAGGAATAAGCAAATCTTCTTTGCGATGCGTCACAAAACTCAACCTGGATCTCTTCCTATAAAAGATTAAAATAACTTTGTCCAGTTCAACAAATTCTGCAAAACAGCGATTTAAGTTTGCTAATTCGAAAAATCTATCAATATCAAACAAATTTGGTTTAGGGACGAAACTTATTTTCACCTAGATGACTCTCAACAAGCAGAACATGCGATACTGAGAACGAAAGAATCCACAAGTAATGATTTTAAAACTGTTATTTCCAAGAAGGCTAGCACAACAATAACTATTGTTGGGCCGATATTCATTGAATTTCTCTGTTACTGGAGTGGTTTATCATCAAATATTTAACAAAAAAAGTATTTCCATAGATGAGAGAACTGGTATGGTGGAATAATTTCGGTTCATGCAGGACGGACCACGTCCGAATCGAACTAAAGAAGTTTTCACTCTCTAGAGGAGGAATAGCGTGACCACATTCTTGTGATTAGCTTCTTTGAGGAAACTCTCGATGAATATAATATAAATAAAACCAGAAAAAAAAATTATAAAATTAAATTAAATAGCAAAAATATTCAAAGAATTTTCTAATTTCCTTTTTTAACCGAAATAAGAAATTAAGACAAAACAAAAATCTCAAAAGTTGAAAACAAAATTTTATCCTTAAAGAAAATTGCATCAAACTCAATTAGTAAATATTTTATATTTGTGACTCATTTAAACAAAAAAATAATGCGTTTTACACGTGCGTCTTTCTTCTGTCTCCGCGATTCTGGTTAACAAAATTGTCATTTCTTACATCTCTTTTTTCATTATTATTATAAATTATTTATTTAATAATTTAATGTCAATGATTTGATTTTATGTGGAATTTTTTTCTTTAATTTATTTTAATTTTTACTGGAAAATCATCAATATTAGTTTTTGTAGAAATTGAAAAAAAGGAAATATTTCAATTTTTAAAATTATTTATTTTATTTTCATTACTATTTTTAATTTGATAATGTTTTTTTAAACAAAAAAAATAACATTCAATCAAAAAAATATTAAAAAATAAATAAAATAATGTATTTAATTTTTCAAAAAGAAAATTATTTGTCAATTAATTATTTTATTCGAAAGAAAAAAAATGAAATTAATTATTTTTTTTGATAAAAATGAAAAAAATAATAATTATGAAATTTAATTTATTTTTATTTTGAACTACAAAGAAATCTGAGATTTAAACATTCAAAATCTGATTCAATATTTTATATAAATATTAAAAGAATTTTATTAATGTACAATATAATTAAAGATCTAAATGAATTTTAAATAAAATTATAGTAAAAAATTATTTTTATTTGTTTGAAAATAATCGATTTTTTCTAAAAATAATCTTTCAGTATTTTTAGGATTAATAAACATTTTTATTTAAAGAAACCCTAATTACCAAGGAGCTTTATACAAAATTTAATACATGTATTCAAATTCTTTATAATATGTTTTTTTTTTCATCGAAATAAGTCAAATTTTATCATTTTTGTATCTTCAATTTAACATTTAAATATTTTTAATTTATTTTTACAAATATTCGTGTTTAATGATACACAATCTATTTACTGTAAATTAATTTTAAAAATCTTAAGGTTGAAATATTTTCCGCAACGGTATACAAAACATAAAACAGAAGTGTTAGTTACGTCAATATTGTCAGTCATGAATAGCACAATTCATAATGTTTATTACAAACAAATTCAAACCAATTTCAAACATTCTTTTAACATTTCTATAACCGTCAAAGCGAAGTTCACTATATGGCATGACGGCAATAGCCGTTCAAAGAAACTACAGCTATAGCGCGACAAATGTGCGCTCATAATATTAAAAATTCGGAGAGAGTGTCGCATAGAATACTGTTATTTATTATTTTTTAAACAGAAACAGGCGCACAAGTGTAAGCCTGATTTTTTAGCTCAATTAATCAAAATTAAGTTTATTTTAGTAGAAAAAGTAAAACTATACTTCTAATATTCCAAAAATTACAAAAACACAATGCTTATTTTCTAACTTATTTTGTTCCTACTGTACGTCAATGTGTTATTAATCAATTCGTCGAAATTTATTTAAATTTTCAAATTCTGATTAATTTTTTAAATCATCAAATTTAAAAATAATATTTAATTCAATTTCAATTTAATCATATTTATTCAAAAATTTTTATGTGGCGGTAGACTGTTACGCAATATTAATCAATTTTTTAAGACTTTTTCAATTACTTCAATTTAAAAATTAACAAGAATAAAAAAACGATTCTAAAAAATAAAATTAGAAATTTTAAAATAGAAAAAAAACCTGTTTTTAATTTGAAAGAAAAAACAAAAGACAAACAAACTAAGAATTAAAATATTTTAATATAATTGGAGGAATCACTTTGAACATTTAAGCATGGTTTTATTTATTAATGATTTTTTTTATTTTGAAATTTTCAATTTTATTTTGTAGAAACTATTTTTCTTTATTCTTGTTAATTTTTAACTTAAATAAAAGGTCTTCAAAATGGAGTAATATTATGCAACAGTCTACCGCCACATAAAACGACTTAAATCTGAAATTTCAACCAGTCAACTGAAGATGCCAATGTAGCGAAACTAGTATTGAATAAATGTGTGAAAATGGCTCTTTTTAATATATATATATA
>MQRK01229818.1:31642-44254 GCA_001938485.1 Girardia tigrina
GCTCAGCTTTGTCTTGAAAATAATGGTGGACACATAAATCCGAAATATAACTGAATACATTTTTCAATTTGTTTTGTGTTTTCCACTATTTCTACGAAATATTAAAGTGGTTTTAAAACACTAGTTACTTTATGATAACCCTGTATATAAGATCTTTGGATCCTAAAATTAACGTTCAAACTGCATTCTCTACAACTGTTGAGAGTTTTTAAATGATGCACTGATTACGTATTGATTGCACAATCATTAACTGCACTATATAAGTAAATTTCGTTTGAAAAATCATTTGTTCTGACGATGACGGATAAACCGTCGAAATTAATAAACTTTGATTGGCTTAAGAATTTTTTATTTGATAATTTGCCAATTTTATTTCAATTTATTCACAAATAATAAAAGCCTAATTATTTAAGCTAAGGTTCATTTAGGGTACTTAATTACCTTGTAATGTTTTTAAACCTAAATATTTCAGGAGATTAGATTATCTGATACTTTTTTTTAATTATTATATCACTTTGAACACTAAAAGATATAAATATAAAGTAATGTTACGTAACTAAAAGTCGATTATTTATTGAAAAAAGGGAATAAGAGACAAAAAGATCTCTAACCTATGTTTCGCCAGCACGTTCTCTGGATTGGTACCCTCTGGAGAGTTAACGAAAAAAATATTTAAAAACTAAGGTTCATACTTTAGGATTTTAGATTTAGCAGTCCTTTTAAAACAAGATGTATATGTTTACGTGTTCAAAAATAAATTAATAAATAAATATTTTTAAATATTAATTTTTTTAATGTACTTGGTAAATCGAGTATTTAACAATTAAAATTAAATGTATAAATTAAAAATACGTCAAAAAAATAAAAATTGTAGTAATAAAATAAACATAAAATTAAAAACAGATAAAAAATTGATATAATTTTTATTGCTTTTATTTATAACTTCTGAAATGTAAACTTAATTTTGATTGACGATTTATAAAAAAAAAATGTTCATCCTGAGTAAATTACAAGGGACCCACTAAAAAATTCCCGAACACTGCCACTGCGTCTCTGCTACCACGGTCTTCAGGGCAACCCTTAGATCAGAAGGAACAATTACTATTATATTAATTATTATTTGTTTATTGTTATTATTATTATTATTATTGTTTGTATTTTCCTTATTATTATCCTTCGAAAGTTTTAGCTTCGAAAACGAAATCGAAGAATATCTTCTTACATCTTCATTTTCACAGATCCTTAGCAGGAAATTTGTCATACAACATCAATATATTGAAGACAAGTAATGAAATAAAATTCAAGAAAAACAAAATAATTTTATATAATTTATATAATTATTTTTAAAAAAATCAGAAAATTACTTACAAATTTAAGTAATATAAATAATTTATTTTTATCATTTAAATAATTTATTAACATCAAATTAAAAATTTTAAATTAAAAATATTTTTATAGAATTTTCAATGTCATTTTTTTCTAATATTTTCGTATTCTTTTGTGAAAAAGATTGTAGAGGTTTCTCGATTGTTTGTCCTAATTTGAAAGGTTGTGAACGGGTTTAAATGATTGAAGCTATTTAAGAAATGAGAAGTTAAAAAATATTGTTAATGTATATCATTTGAAACGAATTACTAAATGTTTAAAAAGTATTTCAATATAATTTTACCATCTTCAAAAAAATTCATAATCCGAAATTATAACATTAAAACGTTTTTTATATTGTTATGTTCGTGATCAATAAAAGAGTTCATAGCACTAAAATTTAGTTTTATAACAATATACTATTTCTTAAATTTCTGAGGAACGATGTTTTCTTATTTTGCACAAACCAAATATAAATAAAAAAATATAAACATGAATATAAATTTTAATTTTACAAATTGATGTTTATAGTTTTAAATTAATTTTATGACTTGTCACATTTTTTTGTTAAATTTTATTACGTCTTTTATTTTTAATTTATTATAATTTTTTATTATCGTAAAATTTACTTTAATTGTTTTAATAATTAAACATTAATAAATTTCATATACTCGAATTAGTTACGTAACGTTTAATCTTAATTTTAAATATTAAATTGTGATATTTGATTTTGTTGCTTCATTAAATAAAAGTAAATACACTATGATTTTAATTTATTAATCCTTATATTTTTATATTCAAGTGAAATTAAATACAATATCGTTTTTAATTATGAAATTTTAATTATAAAATTTTTAATGAAGTATCTTAAAATGTCTTAAGCGTTATGTTTTAAAAATTCAAAAATTTACGAGCTCACCAAAATCCGAACAGACATCTTCATAGTTTCAAAATATTTTCTTGATAATTTTTTGAAATAATTTAACTGAAGTGAAAGATACTTTAAAGAAGGAAGACTATGAAGTGAGTAGGAAAAAATGAGTTAAGAAAAAGACTTTCTCTTGTTCTTATAGAAAAGAACGAATCATCATACATTAATAAAATGGTTATTGACATCTGATCTGGTTTTTCTTTATGAAATCGGGTTTAACAATTATTTTGGAAGAAGGTATGAGTATTCGTTTTATATGATCCATCAAATGCAGTTTCCGGAAATAGGGGAATAAATGTCTCTTGTTCCGATGTTGTCTTGCGTAAGGGTTTAGTTGATATTGCTGTGAAGTCAACATCTTATAACTCAACTGATGTTTTGTTTTTATTATAGAAAATCTACTAAAATGGCAAAATAGATCAATTTATTAGAAGAGTCTGGACACTAAGGTTAAAGATTATCAAAGAGACCTTTGATTTAATGATAAGTATAGAATAATAGACATTTTTTCTATTTTTTTATTATTAAGGTGAACCAAAAGTCTTTTCGTATTTTCTACGTCTTTTTGTTCAATTGTTTCTTATTACCAAATAAAGATATTTTATATACATGTGTTATATGTTTTTAAAGCTCTTGAACTGCTCTATCACAATATATATTAAAACGTCTAATTAGTCGTTAATATAATTTTTATGGTCTTTTAGAAAAATCATGGGAAATTTTGAAATTCGTGTTCTTTTACGCAATTACTGGAAACAGGGCTTAAACGCAACTGCAGCAACAAAAAAGATATGCGAAGTTAAAGGCGATAATGTGGTCTCAAATCGTACTGCACAAAATTGGTTCAAAAGGTTCAACGAAGGCGACATTGACCTCGGAGACAATGCACGTTCAGGCCGACCTATCACCGTAGATTCCGGAGCGATTCGTGAAGCCGTCGAGCCAAATCCGTCAATAAGTACTCGCAGATTGTCGGCCGAACTCGATGTTCCTCAAACATCCTTTGTACGACACCTTCACGCTCTTGGCAAGGTCAATAGACGATGTCGAGAAGTGCTTCTTGAATTGACACAAATTCAAGCCGAAAAGTGTTTCGAAACTTGTAAAAAATTGCTTGAAAATCCGCGCGATGACCGTTTCATCCGTCGAATTGTAACTTGCGATGAAAAGTGGGTTTACTTCAGTAATCCAGACCAACAAAATCAATGGTTGGACTCCAGACAAATGGCAAAACCGTAGCGAAACGATATCGTTTCTCAAGGAAGGCACTTTTGTGTGTTTGGTGGAATTTCGAAGGCGTAATTCACTTCGAGCTGGTTACAAATGGTCGTACCATCGACGCTGACCTTTCCTGCGCCCAACTTGATCGAATTTATGCGGCACTTGGCGAGAAATACCCCACTTTGATCAATCGAAAGCGAGTTCTTCTACAACAGGATAATGCAAAACCGCACACCGCCAAACAAACATAGGAAAAAATCAAAAATCTCGACGCTTTGAACTTCTTCCACACCCAACGTATAGTCCGGATCTTGCGCCATCCGACTATCACCTTTTCCGCTCTATGGCACATTTTCTTCGTGGTCCCAGCTTCAATAATCTGGCTACGGTCGAAAACGGGTGTCACCAGATCTTCGCTTCTAAGAACAAGGATTGTTACCGCAGCGGGATCGCATTACTTGCCCATAGATGGGTTTAAGCTATAGATTCAAATGACCTTTACTTTGAAACTTAAATGTTTTTTATTTGTTGTAAAATTATGTTTAAATTTTTAATAAAAAATACGAAAAGACTTTTGGCACACCCTAATAATTATTTAAATTTTTTAGGTATATATTGTTACACGCTCTACAATAAAATACTTTATAAAATTAGGCTTATAGTTTGGACAAGTAAATTTTTCTAAAGAATTAATATTTTTTTTGAAACTAAACTTACGTAATTGTTTTATTTTAATTAAATAATTTCTAAAATTAATTAATTTAATTTCTAAGTAAATCAATCGTATTTTTTTCATCAAAAAAATAATGAGAAAAATCACCAGAGTATTTAATTTTTTTGGTTTTTACAAATGAATCGTTTAAATTATCAAAAATTGAGATTATTATTAATCAGAAATTTGATATGTTTAATGATAAATATATAATTAAATATTTATATAATTATCTCATTTGATCTTTCAATAAAGATTAAAATTTGGAATTTGTAAAATTTTGGCCGAACATTTAACAATATCAAAATAATTTTTAAATATTAAGAACAAATAAATACGATATTTAATTGAAACAGAGAAAAATAATAAAATAAATAAATGATTCGTACATATATAAGCATATTCGAAAAATATTAGTAAGAAACTTATTTATAATAAAAATTAGAAATTTATTTTATATATATATATATGTATATAAAAGTAATAATAATAATAACAATAATAATAAATTATGAAAATTATAATAAATAATTAATTTTACCTTAAATTGTAAAAATTAAAACAGTTTCATTTTATTCGATAAATATTTTTTGTGAAATTATATATAATATTTTTTGTGCTATATAAATAATATAATATGAAAATAATATGTGTAAATATAAATTAAATAAAATAAATGCCGTAAAATAATAAGTAATATTGAAATTCAAAAAGTTGAAATCCAATGTCTTGATTTTTTATGGTGATATAAATGATATAATTCAAATAACAGAATTTTTAATCAACGGGTATATAAAAATGAATAAACCTGTAAATAAATTACGAAACAAAATTTACCAATTTTATTTGCTGAATATATATTTTCAATCTGAAACACTCCTCCTAATCCGTACAAAAGAACCTTTGCCAATGCCGGAACTAATTGCGTGGTTGTGACCAAAACGTTGACGCAATTCGTTCTTTGAGAAATCAATGTTAAAGCTTTTAGAGCTAGAGTTAACCAATTATCTGTGAGTGTTTCTATATCTTGTCTCAGCTGGAGCCAGTGTTCTCTTTTCTGGGTACCCAATAAACCACCGACATTGTTTCTGAAATATTTGAAAGATTTGAGTAACTAAGTTACTTATAATAATAAGTAAACAAATATTTTTCTTTAACATTTTATTTTCCTGTAGGAATTTACTAACCTGTAAGAGTTATATAATTCTTTAATGCGTCTATATCTGAAAGCCAATTTTCTCATCCAATCTACACCTCCTCGGACACTCGTATTTCCGGGTAACCCTAGAGGACCTCCTTGAATAACTGTTGACACTCCATTGCAAATACTCGCTGGACCCGCGAAACCATCAACCAGAAAATTATAGTTGCTGTTTATTGTAATCACTTGATTATTAAATTACAAATTTGATTTCTTTACCTCAAATCTTGGCCGTTGTCGTCCGAAGAAACATCGTCAATGTGAACCTGGTCGCATTCCTGGCGGTAAATAGATAAACGTCATTAATATTTCAGAGAAATAAAAGATTAATTTTTAAAGGAATCCCATAAATATTAATTAATTTAAATAAGTATTCATTGAGAACATTAAGTGCAACGTTATTAATTGTAAAAGTTTTTTTAAAAAGATGATATATTCGAAAAAGCACTTGGCATCGATTTTTTCAAAAATGTTGATATGGAATCTGGCTATTCATAAATGAGTTACTATACATGTGTTCAAACAGATTTTCGATATTTTGTTTTTTTCGACCTCTATACCCTATGGGCATTCGACACCACTTTACACTATCATACACAACATCTCAATAATAGATTGTTTTTAAAACTCCAAAAATGTTCATCATATTATGTTGTTAAAAGTTTCGATGAATTAACCGTTTTCATTAGACTAAACTAACAATGATATATTCGTATTTATATACCAAACGAAAGTTTATATAATCATTATGTCTTTTCTAAATCATAGAAATACTTTCAATAAAGTTGAAGAAGATGATGTTTGAACATTGATTTTAAGATCAACAATGCTTCACACATCACCCTAGCCCATTAATAATTAAATTGTGAACACAAAATCTTAAAATTACTTAAATCAGCTTTACTAGTTCTATCTAAAGAAAAATCAATATTAATATCACTTTCCTTTCGATTGCGTTCCTGAATCCGTTTACGGAGAAGACAAAAAATCTCTCCGATGTATATATTATTAAGTTTTATGTACACATTAAATCTAGAAACTATTTTCTATTTATTTGAGAGCTAAATTGAAAATCTGTACATGACATAAACTACTTTCATATTAGTTATAATTCTAATTAACTGATGATATACTTATTAAAAATTTATAGATATTTGTATAAGTGTTGTATAAATAATGTGTCGATAAATGCGATAATATATTAACCCTTTAACTGCGCAATACGTTTTGAGATTTTGTGTCCGGGAAATTTACATGCTGCTAGTTTATTTCTGTAAAGCAGTTTTAGAATGTTATACGCTTATGTAACGAGTGTTTTCTTCAAATCTTTAACAAAAAAGCATCATCAAACAAGAATCCAAATGCCTTTGTTTCTGCTTATAAGTCAACTCATGTGGAAGGTTTTTATCTTACTTTTTTTCTCTTTACCAATTTGCGCCAAGGGATTTAATATTCTTTGCTTTGTAACAGCAAACATTAGTGATAAATCATGAGCACTTTGTGTTGGATCCGACTCCATTATTTTCGTCATTCTCTACATGCGTTCCTGGACTACCCCTAGATTCATTATTGAGGTTAAAATTATCTTTCACGAATTTTGGGAAGCATTTTGAAACTGTCTGCAACGTATTAGCATGGTATCCGAATACACTATTGATTTTTCGCATGGTTTCTGATGCTGAAATTCCACATAGCAACTCATATTTCATGATTGTTCGAATTACTGCCTTTCTCATTTTTTTAAAATACTTATTATTAAAACAAGTTATCAATAGTTTTAATTCATTTTTATTGATGTGTTCAGTAGCGAAGATATGTCATAACCAAAGAAAAAAACGAGCAAGAAAATGTTAAGTCATTCTCAAATTATAATTATTGTAATCATGCCTACAAATCGCATACTTGACGACCTAATATATATTTTTATTACCGTCAATGATTTTAATATTAAATAATATTGAATATTATTAATATTTCCATACGCTTTTTTTCTAAAAAAATAATTTAAAACGCTTATTAAAACACTCATCGACAATCAGTCAAACAAAAAATTCCAAACGAATATTAAGTTTTAAAGTAAAAAAAACAACAATTTCCCTCTGGTAAAAAAATAAATCCCTAATAAGAATCTCGAAAAAATTTCACGTGTTTTCAAAGACAAAAAAATGTTTACACTTAATAACGTAAATAAAAACATCTGTTTGACGATTAATTCGCGATTATTCGCACCAGAAATCGACGAAATAATAATCTGATAAACAATTTCCACAACAACCGACCGACGAACGACAAATTCCTTCACACACACGCGTTTTTACCGAGGAATTATTTCCTGAAATGTTCTTTCATTCCTTCTGAAATTTGTAATTTGTCATAGAAGAAAATAGTCGGAGGGGGGCGTAAAACAAAATAGGAGAATAAGAAGCAAACATCAGCGAACCTCAAATGATTATCACAGAAAATTTTATCGGGGAAAAAAAGAGTTTCTTTTCTAAAGGAAAAAAAGAAAACGAAAAATCAGTTTGTATCGATCGATCTTCGTCACGGGAAATTCAGCTTGAAAAAAAAACACTGACGGACAGACAGACATTTAGGAAAAAAGAAGAGTCTATACGAGTGTATGTTGGTCTTCTTGGGATTCTGTGTTTGAGTAAGTATACGTATGCGTGTTTTGTTAGGATGGATGGGGGAATACGAATCTCATCCGCCCATGTAATTATCGAGATTTATACTAAATGCAAATCGGTTGAGTAGTTGATGTTAGAATGCTTCTTGCTGCTTCTGCATCACTAATTATCCTCTCTTGTCATCGATAATCGTCTCAGGTGAACCATATAATTGAAGGTGATATTTGACACCCTTTAAGGGGAGGATGCTTTGTGCTATTCCTTTTCTCCTTAGCTTGCTTCAGCAGAGTTGAAGTAATTCAATTTTTCCCAATAATGTAATTAGTATATTTTTTTCGTCGAAAGAAAAAAAAATAAATAAATTATTGGAAAAAAAACGACATTTAATTATTATTTTTTTTTAAAAATATATAAATATATAAAAAAATCATTTTATATTTTTTTTATCGTTTATAACAAATAATTGAAAAATATAATAAATAATAATGATTTAAAGATGAAGAAAGGTTTGAAAATAAATATTGGAATAAAAAAAATTAGTTACTATGATGAAAAAAAACCGAATGTGATTTTTGGTGTCAAAATAAAACAAAAAATTGTAAATATGAGTTTGTTGTTTTAATGAAGTTGTTAAGTGAACAATTAACAGAGCTGCGAGGGCTCAAATTACACTTTTACCACCACATTGTACCAATGAAAACAATGTGCAAAAATCAATAATGTATCAAAATTTCGATATTTTACTTTACTTTTGTTTTAATTGGACATTTTTTTTGTTTGAATTATTCAATTTTTCTCATCAACTCGAAAAGATTCGAAACGAATTTACGGAAAAGAAAAATATCAAATAGGAATTTACAAAAATATTTTCGTTTTTTTTAAAAATTTTTTTTTGTTTTAATTTTCGATTTTCTCAAATTTCATTATTTTTAATATCGAGTTTCAGAAAATGTCGGTAAAGGTTTATTAATAAAACAAAAAAAAACTTTTTTATCAATGATTTGTGTTGATTTAAACAATGTCTTTTATTTGGAACTCGATCGAAAATTGACAGTCTCAAATGAATTTATTTTTTTTTATATTTTTCGCTAATATAATTTTATTTTTATTGTGAGATATTTTTGTAATTTAAATTTGATATTATTTAAATTTTTGTACTTTTTCTAATATTCTTTTGGATGATTATTTGATAATGTTTTGGGACGGGAAAAATTATAAATTTCTGTTTTGATGGATTTTGGTTGACATTGTTTTTTGAATAGATCTTGGCTTGTTTTGGACGATTTTTTAAACTTTTGAAAAGCGTTCATGTATTTTAGATGTATGGCTTCCTCCACTTAAGAGGTTCAGAGCAGTAACATCGCCAGGCGGGTGAGTATGTTGCAGACCGCAACGGCTGACATAATCTCAAAGGGTGTCACCCAATGAAAAATACATCGCGGAAATAACCCTGTACAGATTATTCGTAGTCCCTGACGTCAGTTTCCGGTTAAGAAATATTATTGCGTCATTTGATGTTTATTTGACTTTACTAGTAATCTTATGCTATGATAAAGTAATACCCACGTTCGTTGACTTGTTGTGAAATCATTCAAACCATGCCGCTTCATTTACAATGCATGATAGGAGGATTGGGCTCCACTGCCTCTACACTCATGATAAATCTGGAGGAGTGACACCGTGACTTTACTGCACTAAGTGACACCGACCCTAGCGACGCCACTGGTTCAAAGAATAACTTCATGCTAATTATTTCTTAGACCATTTCAAGAGTCTGAGTTGCTTGTTACATGGAAGAAGCACTCACCTGATTATAAGCCTCGAAAATGTGCTTATAAATATATTTACAATCCCTTTAGAAAGTAGCATATCTTATGTTACTGAGGCGAATTTTAGTTACATTCGGGAACTTTTTTTCGGGAATCTCACCAAGATTAGTTCCAAAAGAACTATACCCAACTCGCTATCAGCAATCCTCAAATATGTTTTACCTTAATTTTTGTTTTAACTATTTATAAAAATAGCTTATTATCTTTTGAAGGTCGGTCATTCAAGTTTTTAAAAATCAATTATATTATAGGATTTTGTTTGATAAGTTTAATTAATGATAAATGGTAGGTTCAACGCAACATTTTATTATCAATGAACTCGTTAAAAGGAGGCATGTCTGTGAGGAATATTTGGTGTGTGGATGTTTTTGTGTAGTGTTTGCATGTTTGAATGTTGTGTGTTGATTTGGGATTGCGCCTCTGCTAGTCAGATGGATTATCAATATTTAATTTTTTATAATCTGAAACTAATTTATTTAAATTTAGATTTAATATTCAAATTTTTAAATTTTATTATTGCAACTTTTAAATAAGTTTATTGATTTTATTTTTGTAAATTTTTAAATAATTAAAATCAAATTAATGTTTAAAAATGACTATACAAATATTTTATCTCAGCCAATTAAATTTAAATTAAATATTTTTAAATAACCTGGTCTTCTCAAGTATAGTTCAGATTATAATGGGAGATATTGAAAATTGATTTGTGGAATCTAGTGAAAGCAATAATATTGATCATCATAAAGATGATAAAATTGTGAATGTAATAAATGTTCTGCCAAATGTGTGAGTTCTCTTAACAATGTCAAAGAAAAAGATCCTTCGCTAATTATCTAGATCGGTCCAAGATATATATACCTAGGCCTTTACTTAGACTAACCGATCTTACTTATAAGGGTTAAAAATACTTAATTTTGATTATGTTTTAGAAGATTTTGATTTTCATATTAAACTGAATCAATGATAACATTCAAAACTTGTACATCATACACATTAGATGTTTCATAACGCTTTTAACTTTTATGTCTATATAATCATCGAAATTCATTTATAGTTTTGAGAATTGTTTTAAAAATAGAACAATGCAGCAAGCGTTTAAGTAGTTTAAATGTAGACCTCCGTCCTCCTGGATACTCAAAAAATAACTTCAGAGCCCCGGTTATGACGTACCTTAACCACCCAAATGATTTTAAGCCTCGCAAATATGCTCACAAAATGTCTAGAGACGGAATTCCAACCATACCTGACTCTCTAATAGCAATCTTCAAATATGTTGTACCTTATTTTTTGTCTTAACTATTTATAAAAATAGCTTATTAACCTTTTGAGAGTCGGTACCTTAAAGTTTCTAAAAATCAATTAAATTATAGAATTTTGTTATGCAAGTTTAATAAATGTCGTTAAAATGTGGTTTGTCCAAGAAAAGGATCCTGTGCGAATTACCTTGATCCGTCCGTGAGATATGGCCCGAGCGTTTATTTAGGCTCACCTGTCTTAAAAGGGTTAATATTACTCAAATTTTATTAAGTTATATCGAAGATGTTTTAGAAGAATATGATTTTCATATTAAACTTGTACATCTTACATTAGAGGTTTCCTCACGCTTTTAAATTGTATGACTATATAACCAACGGAAGTTCATTTAAACTTTTGAGAAGTTTTTTAAAGATATAAAAATGCATGTTTATGTAATTAATTAATTAACCTCTAGATCGTTGAAAAACATGTGATTATCCGCTAAACTAAATATTAGTTCCTCCATTCTCAGTCCCAGAGCCACCGCTGTTGATGCATCCTAAGAGAACCGTAATGATAATATACAAGGGTTAGTCTTTTCGTACCTTTTGATATCTTTGAGCATAGATCCCTGTCAATAGTGAATGGAAAATTATAATCGTTTCGTCTAAATCCCAAACGAAAATTCGTTCTAGTTCGTTTTCACTCACAATTTCTGTTTGTAATTTCGGTCCATTATTATTTGTTTCTGAATTCCCATTGCAACTTTGAGGAGATTTCGACTGACCTTTTAAAATTAATATTATGCGACAGTTGAGATTTTACAAAAAATGAATGAAAATTAGTTTTGCGTCTTAATGTTTTTAATATTAAGTTATAAATTATTTCTTAACCTTTTCTGCTCAAGTTTGAGTTCGACAACCTTGAAAAAGATGACCGTCAAAGCAAGAAAAGGAGATTATAAGAACGTGTTGCGAATCTGCGAAAAGTAAAAATATAAAACAAGGAGCATCGGGTTTGCTTTCTTTGATGGATGATAGGAAATTGTTCTACTAATTTTAATTCTATTTTGCATAAAAAAGGGTTTTAAATTTACACTAGGAGTTGTCTTTTTCCAAAAAATATTTGTAACTTTGGTAGAAGGTTGTAGATTTTTTAATAATTTAAAACTTTAGAAGTTATGACCTTTCGCTTTTGTTAGAGAAGCTATTAACAGTTTTTACATCGGTAAAAGAATCCTATCTAACCAGTTGAAACATATATTAAAAAATGGAATAAATGTGGAAAGGTGGGATTATTTAAATCGAAAATTCCCCGACATTATTTTTAAGAGGAAATCCTTAAAAAGTTAAATGATTGTAAAAACCTTTGGAGATGACATAGGTCTCATAATAAAAATATAAAAATTTATTGTTTTTACCAATGATAGTTCTATTTTTTATAGGAAGATTCTTTCTTCTTTATACAAAATTACATTAACTTACTTATAT
>MQRK01229821.1:3729-24861 GCA_001938485.1 Girardia tigrina
TCCTTAGCAACCGTAACTAAGGTGATCGCGACCGTAGCCATGGTAACGGTAACCCCCCGTGGGACATCGCGGCCGTAACTAAGGTGATCGCGACCGTTGCCATGGTAACCGCGACCGTTACTAAGGTAATCGCAACCGTTGCCATGGTAACCGCAACCGTTGCTATGGTAACCACGATAACCTATACCGTTGCCATGGTTACGGCTAGGGGGGGGGTGGTACCGAATGCCCATTTTTCCCCTACTTTGACACTACCATCGACAAAGTGCCACCAGTCCTCTTTCACATTCGTGTGAATGTTCATTCTCGGAAGAAGACCTTTAATGTCATCGCAGTAGAACATTTCATCACCATCACTTGTTTTGAAGAATTTCACGAACATCTTACCCCTTGCCCTGTAAGCCGTCGTGTTCATTCCTGCTGTTAAAACACCAAATTGTTTAAGCATGGTTGCAGCAAGGAACCATCTTTCGATAACCCCAATTTTCTGACAAAACTATCAAGTTGATCTTGGTTGATGGTTTTACATGTGTGTTCCACGTCATCCGGTCTCCAGTTGGCTTCCATATCATCAGGTGTTTCTGTACTTCATCATTGCTGTCAGAAAAAATTTTTAAATCCTTCGATGGAACAGGAGGCTCCTCTCCTGGTTCACATGGTCTTGGCAGGACTGCTGACGGTAAATCATGATAATAAATAAGATGAGCTGTCCTTTTACTGTGACCACGAACATTTGTCAAACAGAAGTAACAACCGTTAACATGATCCATCTGCTCACGCCAAGCCATTGGAGTTAAAAATGAACTTTGTTTCAGTTTTCCAGAAGACCATAGAGAGATATCAGAAAAACATTTCTGGCAGACGCAATGGGGCGCAAATGACTTGTTCTGGTCTACTATTTTCAATTTAAAGTAGTGAAAAAAGGCTTTGGATTCTGGGAGTAATTTATCTGGATGCACCTTTAATTATAAATTTTCCACAAAGATAGCAAAATTTATTGGGATTGTTGACACATTGACGTCTATTTGACATAACCTGAAAAAATTATAATTGTTTAAGTATTAATTAGGTAATAATATTAAAATTAATTTACTTGAGAATTATAAAATAAATTGCACTAATGACACAATTTGAAGCAACGCACAATGATTACTCTTTAAAACAATAGAACAAATTAAATGTAAATATAGTTTACAATATTTGTTTGTTATTAAAGTAATAATAAATTGCCCGTAAATTGTATTCTTAATATATATTTGATGCAATATTTAATATTTTCTATTATTTTACTATTTAAGAAATTAATTTCTTTTAAGTTATAATTTAAAATATATAAAAATATTACATGAATAATAAGAATACAATTTGAGGGCAGTTAATTATTACTTTAATAATATTATACTATATTTAGAATTAATTTATTCTATTGTTTTAACGTGTAAGCATCGAACGTTGCTTTAAAATATAAAATTTATATAATTATCAGTTTTTCTCAATTTACAAAATATCTGGACGTATAGGCGGAAAATGACTATCATATTCGTGTTCAGCATCGAATTCTTCATTTAGTAGAGGTAACGATTTCTTTGACTAAATTTGAGTGTCGGGTAGTGTTATTATTTTGATCATCGAAAATGAAAATTATTTTCGATGTTTAATCTCCAAACAATTAATAAACAACATATTAAAAATGTTTTCAATTTTTTAAAATCAGGTGAGCCTTTCCCAAATTGTCTTTCAGAAATTTACTCATATTTTCACGAATATTATATGGGAATGGCACTTAATGAAGTTTTAGGTTTTCACCAAATACATGTATATTACCTATGCTATGATGTGTATGTTTGATAAAGGATGAAGCGTTTTGAATGTGCTGTGTAAATCGAAGAAATAAGGAACTGTTTATCAAAATTTGGGCGGATATTGGATATATTTCTGTGATAAAAACTGTTGTACTAACGAAAGAAACCACAATTAACATTGAAAACCAAAACCGATGCATTTGGAACATAAAACAGATAAAATTATCTAGAAGGAGAATACAACCCTTTAGTTTATGAATTTTGCATTTATTATACCATTAGTTTATATTTGAATGATAGGACAAAATACGACTTTGTTTGGATTTTTAAACGACTTTTTAAATAAATTTTCAAGAAAAGAAAGACCTTTTCTATAGATAGCAACACCAAAATGTTGTAGCTTTCTGTTCTGAACTTCTCGTTAAAATTTAAAATTTAATAATATTTAACTATTATATTAAAATAAAATCAGTATCAGTTATTAGTTCTCGTAATTATTAATCAGAATGTATCACAATAAAGTTGTTCGTTTTCCATTCTTTTAACTTTTACGACAAATTCTTTATCCTTGTATACCATTTCTCTTCTTCGACTTCCAGCCTTAATAAAAAATTAATTAATATTTCCTCTAGAAATTTGGAAAATAAATTTCAATTAACAAATAATAATCTGTATTTATATTTTAAATATGCAAATCTTTATAGCATTTCAGGCTTTAATATTGTAAAAAAGAATATTTTTATTTTAAAAGCCCTGGTCTGCTGTCAAAGAAGTTGTTGAGCCAGTATTTAAGGACCTGATTCTTATAGAAAGTAACGCACTTCATATGGTTTGATATATGATTCCTTCAGAATAAACTTACATATTGTTTGATGCTGAGTGAAGGGGTGCGGAGATGGTGGCTTGCCGGGAGCCGAGCTTGCTCATCGAATATTGATTGAACAATGCATGGACAGATGTGCCTTCTTGCGTCTCTATGTTGATATTTGAATTGTGATCACAGTACAAAGAGAAATATTCGCCAATGACACCGAAGGGAGGGATTTTCAATATCCGCGAGATTCCAAAGCACAGAGGGCAAGTTGGGGGTGAGTTTGAAAGCGAAACTAAAAATATGGAGAATTTGTAAATAGAAACTTATCCTCAGTCTTCCATGATTGTTCAATCATTTGGTCAGAGGGGGTGGGTTGATACTCTTCAAAAGCTGCAGCAGATGGAGAAGGATATTCGGTATTTCCATATCACTGTTGAACAAGTGTCTAACAAGATGGGTTGCCTGGAGGCCGAAAACGATCATTTTGCCGTTCAGGTTTCATTTTACGAGATCATAGGTATTTACGCAATGAATGCCGAAATTCTCTGTTCAACTTGCGAGACTCGTGCGTTGACGTTATTGAAGATGCATATTGATGACTCATATTGAAGACGCGGTCGGTATAATCGTGACTGACTTTGAATCATGCTGGAGGGCGTTGTTGAGTGTCCATGTGTTGCTCCGATCGAGACAGCAATGTAGTGACGGAGTTTGGGAGATATTCGAGAAGGGAAGTACTGTCGAATTTCGTTATCGAATGCTCTCGTAGTTCAGGTCTCTGTTTTGATGAGTGCAACATGCGTCCCGTGGGATGTCGTGTGACGACAGTTCAAAAGCTTTGCAGATTTGACAGACCATTACATGGTCAGAACAATGTAATTTAATAGATCGAAGATATATTGTAGATAGTTCAGTTGGTTTTTCGTGTGTTTTTTCACTTATTTTGATTATTACCTTGATTTGGTTGTGATACTTGTTTCTTTTGTCAAATGATTGATATTGGGCGGTTTGTTTGATGATATAGATCATCGTACGACGGATTTGATATGTTTGTGAATGATTTGGTTTTAAAAGGCTGTGGATTTGTGAAGGGAGAAGAGAAAAATTCAATAAATTGGAAAAATAAATTGAATAAACAAAAAGAGATCAGTGGAGGGGATAATGAGGAAGATCAATAAAAGATGGAATAATATGGGTCAAAACTACCAAAGAACGGCAGGGAAACGAAACATATAAAAATTGAGTTACTTTTCAAAACGACGTTTAAAACTGATAAAATAGTTATAAACATTTACCGTTCAATAAGCAAATAATGAAATATACATAATTTGCCAAAATATTTTTATATAAATCATGTATTAAAAATAGTAAATTTAATTGAAATAGGATATGATTCTGAAATTATAAATACATAAAACAAAAATTATTTTCATGTAAAAATAAATATTCGAAAACTTACATCGTAATAAATAATCATTGAATATACGACCACAATCAGTAGGTAAAGAGCTAATAACGAAGGTATTAAAATGACCTCAGCTGCTGGAATTACGCTACTAAACAATCTGTTTGTGGCATGCCAGATACATAACAGCATTATCAGCAAAATATTTCCCAAAATAGTTTTGTCCTGTATTATTAATTTAATAGTTAAATAAAGTAGCTAAAGTTAAATTAAAATTATTTTAACAATAATATTTGGTAGATTCTTTGCATTACAAGATTGTACAATATAATTTATTGAAGGAAGTTCAAAATTACGTATAAAGCATTCTTGTGTTGTTAAAAAACGTTTTAAAATTATCGAATTCAGATCAGAAGTTTTTATATAAGTCTGTTGTGGCCCTTATTAGGCAATAAAATTTTTATATTAATAATAAATCAATATTATATTTAATATTGACCATTTGTTCTTTAATGTATTAAACCGGTGACCTTTTAAGAGGTCCTGATGATGCCTTCATATCACTCCCCATGTGAGGATTGAAATGTTTCTGCTCAATTTTATAACAAGCTACATCGTAACATCACTCAACCAAATTGATATAAAAACATTTCAAATTCAATCAGGTATCATAGTAATGCTATCTCACCATGGACCGCGAGGTCATAACTCCCCACGGCCTTCACACACTGAGTTTATAGCTTAGCCTAGTTAGTGGATTGCAAGCCAATTACTGTTACTATTTTTTGCCGACATTTCAGCAAAAATTGACTAGCTTTCTACCTTTTTAGCTTAGAGACGGAGTCGAACACATTCTAGTTTCCCAAAGGAAACTACATGAAAGTATGTATGCCTGGCTTGTACAGTTGATGCCTGATATTTAATATTAACATTCTTAACACCTTAATAATAATATTTATTTGAATGGAACTCATTATTTTCATTCCACAAGTAGATTAAAAGAATATTGTAAATGGTAAATTAGTAATTAATATTAGTATTAGTAAATATTTTCAAAATTAGACCTAAAAAGAAGGTTAACATAAGTGTAAATCTACATTTTTATTTTTTTACTGGTGTATGTTTTTTTGTTGAATGTGATTACATGTGTGAATCTACAATATCATTATTATTTTTTATTTTTATTAGTTAATGTCATTCGAAATACAAGGGAGAAGGAAATGAAAGAGAAAGAAAACAAAGTAAAAGAAAAGAAAAGTTAAAAAAAAGAAACAAAATGAAAGAAAACTATGTTTATTTCTCCCTCCGAATTAAATAATTATTCTAATTATATTAATAATTAGAATTGATTAAATGGAAAAAATCAATTGGAAGATATAACGGATATTTTTTATGCGGAACTATTTTTTGATCTGGTGATAATTTTTTGTAGTTTGTTTTGTTTAATATAATTTTCTTATTATTGCTATTATTTTATTAATTGTTTTTTAGTTAAGATTTGGCTCATCGGTAGCTGAATTACCAGTTAACCAGTTAGCTTAGTTTTACTATAAGGAACACATGATGAAGCACGAAATAAAGCAACAGGATAGTCGAATAAACAGAAGCCACGGACACCGACATCATTTATTATAAGAAATAATAATGTTAGTATCAATTTTTAGATAAATTTGATCATTGAAAAAAGAATTCCACTTTAGAATTTATAATTGGTTTTGTGAAGAAAGAGAAAGAGGAAAATTGGTTGTTTTGTTATTAAGTTGTAAAATTAATTTTTATGATAGATCGATATTTCCCTTTGTTCAGAAATAGAAGGTCGATGCGGACTGAATATTGGCAAATTTGATGTATTTTTGTATATATATATGTATATATGTTTATATGTTTTAGTTTAAAATAAACTAAAAATAGTTAAAGAAACATCATTTTTTATTTATTACAAATTTTTGTTATTTAAAAATCAAAAAAATGTATTTATTATGATTATAAAATGTTGCTTAAAAACGTGTTGATTGATTGTGAGTTGATATGAAAAGATTTGATTTTCTACGGTTGTAAAGGTGTATTTAATAATTGAAATAAAAGGTTTTGAGTTTGATTTAATTTTAATTGATTTGAATTATAAACTAATTCATATTGATTTCCAAACAAAACCACGATTGGTGATTACTGAAAGGCAAAGTAATCTGAGAGATAGAAAATTACATATAGTCTTAGAAAGCCATAGAAGACTTCAATAACATCTGTGAAATAAAAATAATTGCTCTAAAAGATAGAAGAGAAAATAGAATATTGTGGCGACCAGCATCTCTTTAATGAGCCGAGACTCGGTGCCCGGAAAGACTGACGTGTCGGTTCAACGCCGGCTGTGTACCGATCGGTTCCAGTGATCACCAGTCGAGACGTCATCGGATGTCGGTCACGCGACAGACTCATGGTGGTTCACCGCCGAGCCACTTTCAGCAGCACCAGACTTGGTTCGACCGGTTCGTTATGTCACAGATTGGCGAACAGCGTGATCACCCATCCGGCTTCTCTCGGTCCGATTTGTGCGGTCATGTCGACCTGTTGAACACTGTTGAATCGGGAGTGATGGAACCGGGTTCAGTCTGATCGCTACGGATTGTCGTAGAGCAGTGCGATTCCTCAGATGACGCTTGATTTGACGTGTTATTATATCTATTTATTTCAGAGTAAATAACACACAAATAACATAGTTGAAAAAATTTATTTGCAGTTCTTAAAATTCAAAAATTGTACACTTTTCTGTTATTTTTTAGTGCAAATAAACAAAAGAAAATTGTTTGTAAAAAAATTTTCATGAGCAGCACAGAGTGAAAGAATCACAAGAGAATGAGAAACAGTCATCTTTAGGCCTATAATTTTTTATTGTGTAGCGAGAGACGGAGAAGAGATTCTTGTTGATATCGTTGAAAGAGCGTATGAATTCGAGATGAGAAATGTGACGACATCAAACGGTGGACGAGATGATCATGACTGGGAAGAAAACGTTCGGGAAAATTGATCAAGGAGTCACAGATGTACACTCAACACCCTTTCAAAATGAAAATTTAATATCAAAACAAATTAAACTAAATTAAAAAAATATGGAATTATATTTTGTTGGCTGTATTAATTAAGTAAAATTTTTACTTCTGTATGCTTATTTTCTCGAACTTAAAAGTTCAAAATTAAAAATTAATCGTCATATAAAACTCACCAAATATGTCAAATACGGAATTTTCGGCAAATTTTGACTGACAGCTACTTTAAAAGTAACACTCGTAAGCAGTATTGTCATACATAAAGCTAAACGGCCGTATCTGTTTTCAGACGTTATTGAGAAACTCGTGAAAGTCAGCAAAAAGAACATTGAACTGATCAAAAAATGATTAATAAGAAAATATTTGAATCGCCGACTGGCTCGGCAAGTAAATGTTATTATTTGTCTTTCTTTTGGCCCGACATTACAATCATTTACTATTACCTTGCTTTCCACCTGAAGAATAAAAATATTTTGTCAATATTAACACTTGTTTGATGATAACAAAGTTATTTCATTTCTATATAGTTTATATTGTTTGCTTATATTAACATTGAACAGAAAATAAAACGATTGCATGTCTTTTGTATTGTAATCAGAGATTCAATTTTTTCACATGCCCGGTCCAGGGAATCCCGGGAATAACGTGTTTGGGAATAAAATTTTAAAAAAATTTATTCCCGGGAACAGGAATTTTTTTTTAAATTTGAGTTTAATTTTTGAATAGTTAGAAAATATAATTAAAATAATACATTGTTAAATAACATAGCATAACATATCATAGCATTCGTTTTTTCATTCTTTTTATTAACTTACTTTATCCATGGAATTTAGAAACCTATTTACTCAACTTCTTTTCACCTTCTACTATTAAATTGGCTAAAGTCATTTCAAAATTTTTCACTGGGAGTTTTGGTGAACAAAACTAAATTAATACGAACAAAGTTATCGCAGAAATTTTGGACGCTACTTTTTTATCAATCCAAGCCGACAAAAACCGAAAAAGCAAAAAATTATACGAATTCTGGAAAGATCTGATCTGATTTGGAACCGCTTAGACGAGACGAATCAAATGGTATTGCTTCGTCGATGATACGACAAAACCGATGCATTCTACCGGAAAGTAATTCTAAGGGACACTACTGTTGATGGAAAATTATCTTTGGAATCTCTTAGAAAGTACGCCAAATCAAAAAGTGACTTTCCTCCTGAAACAGACTGGAGCAATGCACCAAACATAAAACCTGGCCCAAAATTTCAATTTCAGAATGTCACTCCAGAAGAGATTGCCAACATATTCAAGAACACCATAAATACTTGTTCCGATATATCAAACATTGGCTATGCAGAAATTGACTATTGCGACCGGGTTGTAAATTTCTGGCCACATTATTCAACAAAATCATTGATACGTGAGTCATTCCATCCAGTTGGAAAAAAATCCAAACGGTAATGATTCCTAAACCCGGAAAGTAAGGAAATTACAAAGATCACAAAGATCACAAAGGATCACAAAGACCAATAGCCCTGATGGAATGCATTTCCAAGTTATTCACATTTGCCTATGCACTCAACTGGAACAATGGCTGGTGAAGAACAATTTAATTTCAATGTTCCAAAAATGCCTCGGACCATCGGATGGGTGGGCTGAACACAATAAAGTCATGATAATTTTACTGGAGGAATATCAACATCTTCACATTGTATTCATGGATCTAACTGATGCGTTTGGCAGCATTCCATTTAATCATATATTAGAAGTTCTCAAAAGAAAAGGTCTAGATTCATTCTCCGGCTCTCTTATTGCCAATCTGTACTCGGAATGTTCATCAAAATATACCTGCAATGATTGTACGACTGAAGACATACTAATCAGGAAGGGAGTTTGACAAGGAATCCCGCTATCAATGCTGTTGTTCAGCGTTGGCATTGATCAAATTTTGGCTGCATTACAAGAAAATGAGGTTTTTCGTATTGACACCGAGGTTGGTATGATTACTTGTCTGGCATATGCAGATAATATTGCACTATTTGCAACCAGCAACTCTTGTTTATAAGCCACGGTTCCATCTGAATGTGTTATGATTGGATGGACTTCTATGAAGTTCAACCTAGCAAATTTGGATACTTATAAAATCCTTTTAAGAATGATTCAATGCATATTAATAACATACCAAAACCATAGTCACAGATGAAGGGGGTGACCGTTATCTTGGAGTAGACTTTACCAGAAAGACAAAATTCACTCCTGAAAGTCTATTTATATCAGCTATTAAGGATTTGAAAAAAATACCTAAATCAATACTATTTCCCTGACAGAAACTAAAAGCGTATAGAATCTTTATACACTCACGATTCACCTTCTATTTTCGAAATTAAAATATACCAAGTAGGGAACGTACGGATTATGGCCATCACGAAACCCCGAAATCTATCTTTTAAAGCGGTATTGACGTGGAAATTTTTCGTTACTTGAAGAAAATTTGTGGAACGGTCCCAAATTCATCCAATGTTTACATCTATGCTGACGAGAAACAAGGTGACTTAGGCTTAGTCTCAGCCTGAGATGAGTACACAATACAATCTATAATTCGAGCGTACAGGAAAATGGTGTGCTCTGACGAAACATCGCGTCATCTCACCTTTATCAATTTATTCAACACCCTAGAATATCACGGTACTGAAAAAGAATGGAACTTCTCTGATTGCCTAAATTGGATCAACACCGGTGACAGAGAGAATGCATTAAAATCTTGGGGAACCAAGATTCGGAATTTAATCAAATAACTGAAATGTATTAGCTTACAAATTCAATTGGTCACCAACGAGCTAGGTATTGGTTTAAAAGTTCACATATCCAATGAATCAATGAGACTCAGTGAACATTTAATTGACAATATAACTTTCCAATTGCACAGAATCTATAACAAAATGAAATTTGACAAATGGAACAAACAAAGGCTGGCTGGAATGTGACATAAAAGCGTCACTGATTCTTTACTTGCAGTGAAACCAATTATAAAAATCATCATGGATCGAGAGTGTGATTGGTCTGTGTCGGGTAGGTGGGTTGATTTACATGTTTATAACCATGGAACCAAGGAACTCTGACTTATAGATATAAAAACGCCTTACGACACAATCAAAGCACTTAAAGATACCAGAGATAACAATAAAACGAAATATAAAAGTCTGAAAACTGAAGCAAAGGCGGCACATAAAGGATGGGCTGTATTTTATTTTGAGAATAATATAAATGATGACCAAAATGATGAATTGAAACTATTTGTAAGTTAGAATTATAAAAACACAATTTTAATCTTACAAAAAACAAAGTTAAGCTTAAAATAGAACTGTACTAACACCCAAAAGAAGAAATAAGTGATCTAAGTACAAATATTCGATAAGATTTTTGGCGAATAAAGGAAAACAATTTATTATTATTAATTTAAATGAAAATTTTTTAATCTTTTTAAATTGCTCAAACTAAAGCTGCGATATGCATTAATTGACATGATTACAATGTTTGGTAAACATTCTTTCTCGGATTACTGCTACGAATTATTATTCATTCCTCGGATTATTCAACGAAGAATGATTGAATATTTAACGTGTTTTTAGCTTTAGGCAATACATACAATGACTGCGGTCCTTCTTTGGGAAGGGTATAAAAATTAAAAAAAGTATTATATTGCATGAAAATTTGGAATGAGAAGTGTTTCAGAATTTATTAATATATGAATAATTTAATTTTATTTATCCTCGCCTTCATTTCCATAATGTCAATTCAAATCGTTATTTAACAATCAGTCAACAATCTTTCAATACTTAAAAACCGTGGTTTTCTACCAGGGTTCCCCTGGTACACTTCAGGAGTTCCCGGATTTCTAGATTTCTAAATTAGAATAACGAACAAATAAACAGCATGTTAAATTCAATTTTCAAGATCTATTTTGTTATTATTGTTATTATTTTTTTATTATTTACTGTTTAAATATACGATTTTTAATATTATTAAACTCGCTACATTTGAAATTTCAATTTGACTTTCGACTATTGTTTTTTTCTTTTATATAAACTTATTGTATATTTATCCTTTTTCTTACAGATTAACAATCATGGATCGCTTTGTGAAAAAAAACTCAAGGTAGCTGCAGATGAAACAGCTGTGTAGAAGATACACAGGATCTGTCGCACTCTTTTGATGTTGAAAACATTGTCAGACATGTTGCCTTATCGAAAATATCACGAAATGATGAAACTAAATACAATTAAAAGTTCGTTCATATTGTGAAAACTAAATAGCTGTGGGATTTAATTGAACTGGAAACCAAGATTGCCCTTCACCTTTGGGTATTGTTATTGGGGAGAATGTGACTAACAGAGCTATGACTCTGCAATAGTACTCCTTACTCATCTATAAGTATGTTCTTGAACACGTTTGTAGAGATGATGGACAGTCTCTCCAATGCATGGGCATTGCACCCATTCCATATATATACTAATAAACCACATCGGGACACAAACTCAAAGTAGTAGGTGATTTATTTCAAAAAATTTTCAACTTTAAATGACTGAGAAAGGATTTTTAAATTTAAAAGATTATTTGTTGCTTTAAGAATAAAATTCTTTAGATGTTTGAAACCCTCAAAATAAGATAAACTCAATGTGTAACTCGATATGAAAAAATTTTCAATTTTAAGATCCTTCTTGACTTCATCCTTCACTCTTTCATCTATAGGTGAATTATTTTCTCGTTTGACTTAGCACTCTTAATTCGTTTCTTTTTCAATTATTTTATCTAAAGTCTCATAATTGAGTTTCTCAATAAAAGACTTAGAATATTCATTGTTATTCAACAATTTACTCCATGTTTCAATGCTTTTATTGGATTTAGTAAAAGTAGAAGAAAGGGATCAAGAACGGTAAAGCAAAACTTTGATCATATTCCCCTATTATCTAGACTCATAAAAACGGTCTGGTGATGTGTATAAACCAGTATCAATCTTTTACAATAAATGTCTGTCTCAAAATGATCGTATTTTAATACTATCAAATAAAAGTAGAAATATTGTTTTCGATTTTTTAAAAATTAAATATTTTATTCTAAACATCAAGACATTCTTCACATTTATAATGAAATTATTAACTTTAATGAACAAGCTTTATAAATCTCATGAAATTAAAAATATTTACTTCCACATGCTCATATAAATTCCATTCTTGTGATTCTATTCCATCAATTGTATTAAGTTTACTAACATCATCAATACATTCAAGTAGGTCTACTTCTTCAATTGAATAATCGGTAGCTACAGGTATTGAAAGGTCCTTAAAAATAGTATATTATATAGTTGTGATTATTTATCATATTCATGTAATTCATGTTACAATTTTTAATTCTAAACACAATACATATATATGATTCACATAACGATTGATAGTTTTGAGAATAATTATTGATTTTGTATTAACTCATAAAAAATAATAACTTATATAACTAAAAACATCCATTTAAGTATTTTGTTAATGTCAGGACCACTTTTTATTTCAACATCAATGTGATGTTTGTATGTGTGTATGTATACATGTTTCGCTGGTGTTGTTGTGCATGTGTTGTTTGTTTTTTTTTGCAGTGTGTTATTTGAAGTGGACATTCTTTTTTTAGGTTTTATTTCTATTGTTATGTGTTTGGTTTTATAATGGTGAGAATTATTTTTATGTTATAATATTCCTTTGCAATTGGGAGGTGGAAAATTTGAAACAGTAGAGCAAAAAAATGATTCGTTGGATGGACAAAGTAAATATCTAGCATAAGGATAATAATTATAATATGGATTAATTATTAAATAAAAAAAATCATTTAAACTAATTATATAACTAACCCGCGATAATCAAACAATGTGAAGCGCTTTCGATAACATAGTTTAGTTTATTTTATTTATTTAGTTTATTCACTTTTTGTGGATTTTAATCAACTTAATTAAAAAGAAAACTTATTTCAACAATTAACTACTAAATCCTCAAATCCGATATTAAATTATTTGATCTTCTACAACATTCATATCCCGGATTTATTTTCTAGTTTGAAACCTATTGTAAATTAGTCAGTCATATTCGATCAAGAGAAAGAAAGATATTTAATTTGTCACTAACCAAACTTCTCAAATTTTGACCACCGAAAAAGTTCACAATATTCTCTGTTTGTAAACGAGATCAAAGGTTTAAACAATTCCGAAATCAAATTACCTTACCAACAATAATATAATCTTTGTTAGAAGACAAAAGATCTGCACTAAAATATATTTAAATAAACTATCTCACAAACACACATACATCAGTTATATACAGAATAAATGGAGAGTCAAAGGTTAACTCTGCTCTCGACCTCGTAATAGTTATATAATACAAATTTAGAATTATTCTAAATTTGTTCATTACATAATATTTTATTTAATTAATTTAAATTTAATTTTATAATATCTCACATCTCCATCGTTTTAAAAGGTTTCAACCACTCTATATTCCTCCACATAAATTTCCGTTTTTATCTTGTAATTCATAGCTTCTGTCATGCCGCTTTTATGAATTTTCATCGGCCCCTCGTAACGGTTATCATCTTTATTACTTCTGGTTTCAACTTTTACTAGAACATGTTATCCCACATTAAATTCTCTATTTCCCTGTCTACTATTACCATATGCTATTTTACTTTGATTCTGTCTAACGGTATTTATAATATCTTTAGGATTTCTTCCTATCTCTTTATTATTATTCCATTGCCTATTTATAGGGAAACCAAATACAACTTCTGCTGGACTCATTCCGATTGACTTTTGTGTTGTGGCATTTAAGGAATATTAAACTTATGGTAATAAATCGACCCAAGTTTTTCCATTTTTGTCTTTTAAAGAAGAAGATATAAAATCTCAAATTGTCCTAAATTGTCTTTCGATTAGCCCATTGGTGTTGTGATGATATAGGCTTGAATATCGAATCTGAATTTTATAACGTTCTGCTAGCTCCTTCATAACTTTGGATTGGAACGATTTTCCACAATCTAAATACATTACTCAAGGTGCATCATATTTTAATATCCATCAATTCAAAAGTATATCAGCAGTTGTCTTTTCATCTTGTTTGGCCACAGTATTTAAAGAAATATATCGACTAAATTGATCTATAATAGCTAAAATATACTTTTTTTTCCTTGAAATGTCTGTTTGAATGGTTCACAAAAATCGAGAAATATTGACGCAAATGGATAGTTAGTACTTTACTTAATTAAGGTTTCTTTTTATCTCGTATTCATTACTTTACGTTTTTGATAGCCTCACAAGATTCTACAATTTGTTTTGTAAATTCATATATTTTCATCATATCAAAATTAAGTCGAATATAATCATAAACTTTTTTAAATCCAGCATTACATAATAATTTATGGGTTTCAATAATGAACTGACTCCGTTTGTTATATGATATCCATATTTTACCCTCAGTTGAGAGAATAACATCGTTTTCTATCCGAAATTTCTAGTATTTTGTTTTTCCACATCTTCTTTGATTTTTTTCAATTTCTCCATCATTTCGTTGCCATTTCTCACCATTGGATTATGTCATCAGAGCTAATATTTTAGTCTTTAACTTACCTTTTTGTGCTTCTTCATGATTCATTTTGCCCTGCGAGCAATTTTCACATTTGCTACGTGATAAAGAATCTGCATTGGTATGATTGATTCCTTTTCTGTACTGCATATTGATGTCCAAACTGCTTAAATAATTGATCCATGTTTGGAATTGAGATGTAATCAGTTTCTTAGTTGTAAGCATGAATGTTATTGCTTTATGATCCGTCCTAAGAGTAAATCTCTTACCATATAAAAAGTGGTTGAAATGTTGAGTAAAATGATTAATAGTCAACAACGCCTTCCTAGTTACACAGTATCTTATCTCATGTTTGCTAATTGAATGTGAACCATAGGCAATCACTCTTTCATTCCCAAAAGCATCGTCTTGCGATAGAACAGCTCCAATGGAATTAAAACTTGCATCAGTATCTACAATAAATTCCTTCTCAAAATTAGAATAAGCTAGAACTGGTGTCTTCGATAACGCTTCTTTCATTTTCATAAACGCATCATTCCATGTTTCTGTTCATATCAGTTTGTTCTTGTTAAGCCCACATAAACTTTCTAAATTCTTTGAATATTTAGAATAATCCTTAATAAACTTACGATAATAATTACATAATCCTAGAAAACTTCTTAAGTTTTTTAAACATTTCGGTTTCTCATAATTAATTATTGATTCAATCTTACTTTCATCTACCTTTATACCTTTTGAGCTTATAATATGTCCAAGAAATTTTGTTTCTTCTTTAATAAAATGACATTTTTCTGGATTTATTCTTAATCCCACATTTCCTATTTTCTGAATTTCTATTTTCTGGATTTATTTTTAATGCCGCATTTCCTATTTTCTGAAAAATTTTATCTAAACGTTGAAAATGTAACTCCAAAGTTTTTGAAAAAATCAAAATATCGTCTAGATAAAAAATTGCCTCCTTCTAATGTATATCACCAAGAACTATTGTCATCAGTTTCTGGAACGTCGCAGGTGCTGCTGCTATTCCAAAAGGCATCCGATTGAAGCAGAATTGTGTGGTTTTTGTTGAGAATGCCATCTTTTCTTGTGACTCTTCATCCAATTTCACTTGATAAGAAGCATTACCTAAATCAATGGTACTGAAAAACCGAGATCCATTTAGAATATCCAACATTTCTTCTTAATGAGGCATTGGAAAGGCCGGTCCTTCCGTTATCTTATTAAGTTGCCTAAAATCTAAACATAATCGTATGTCTTTCTTTTCCTTTTTCCAGACACAAACCATTGATGTTATTAAGAACACCAATTTGACTTTTTATATTTTTATTTAAACAACAATTTTGATTATTCTTAAGACAATCTTTGTCAAAACTTTCGTACATTTGGATTCTAAACGAAATTGATTAATGAATTAATTTCATTATTTTTTTAGCAAATGGGGAAAGAAATATTTTATTAAAATATTTTCTCAAAACGTATTGAATAATAATTAAAATGATTATTTATTATTTAAAAAATATTAATTTGATTTATTAAATATTATAAAAATTAATTAACTTATTTAAAATTTTAAAATTATTTGAAATTAAAAGTACATTTAAACATTACATATTTTTAGATAATAAGAATTAAAATATTAATCATCCATCTGGGTAGGAGAGACACATTTCCAAATCAACATACACAGTCAAACACAAAACATCAAACATTCAAATATTCCTCACATCCCCCTTGATTTAAATATCTTTAGCCATTCAACATTTCCAATAAAACTTCTTCCATCTTCAAGCTGTAACTCGTAACTTCTTTCATGATTTCTTTTCACCACTGTTGCGGGATCCATGTAACGGTCATCTTCTTTTGAGACATTTTCCTTCTTAATTAATAATTTGTCTCCGACCTCAAAAATTCTTCTTGTCTCTGTTTTTTGTTCAACTGCTTTCACAAATTTGTTATCTTCGTAATTATTTTTCCATCAATGTCTCAGTTTTTTTCCAAATACTATCTCGGCCGGTGACATGCCTCTCATAGCTTGTACAGTACTATTTAACATAAACTCGACTTCTGATAAGACTTCTGTCAAATCTTTATGATCTCCATCCTTCATTCTAATATTCAAAGCCTTTCTGATCGTGCGAAACTGTCTTTCCACGATTCCATTTGTGTTATGATGATATGGACTCGAATAAAATACCTCAACTTTAAATTTTGTCGCCATGTCCTTGAACAAAGCCGATTCAAATGTTTTTCCTCTGTCTACGTGGATTTCTTTTGGTGGTCCGAATTTCCATATCCATCCGTCCAATAACAATTTTCTAACTGTTTTTTCATCTTGACTAGCTGCTGCATTCAGGCCATGACTTTGACCGAACAATATCTACTAAACTGGTCAATTATTGCAAATATATATTGACGTCCATTTATATTTCTTTTGAATGGTCCACAAAAATCAATGTATATTTTCTGGAAAGATTCATCCGCTAATTTTTTATATGCTTTTCTTTTGTTTTGGTTGTTACTGTTTTCCTTTTCTGACAATTTATGCAAATTTGAACTATTTCTTTTATAAATTCTCTCATATTTTCCATGTCGAAATCATCTCGGAGGTATTTATAGACCTTTTTACAACCTGCATGACACAACAATTTGTGCATTTCTTCAATAAAATTTGCTCGTTCTGCCTTTGGGATCCAGTATTTATTATCTTGATTTATGACGATATCATTCTTTAATGCCTATTTTCTTGTTCTACCTTTACTTATTTCCTCGATTATTTGTTTTATTTCATTATTATTCTTCTGCCATTTAAAACCATCTGATTCTTCATTTAATGCCAGTATTCTTGTTTTAATCTTTCCTTTCTCGGCCTCTACATGCATTGTTTGACACTAGTTGCATAGTTCGCACGAATTTCTTGACGTTGCATCAGCACATGAATGTTTTTCACCTTTTCGATATTCCATTTTCATGTCAAGACTACTCAGAAAATTTATCCATGTTTGGAACTGTGGTGTGATAGGGTTCTTTGTAGTTGGAGCGGAGAATTGCTGATTTGACCGAACATTTTTGCCAGTATCAGTAAATATAAATAAGATATATAATTAATGAACAAATAATTGATTAAATTAGGAAAATTGATTAAATAATTAAATTTTATTAAATAAAACAATTAAGTAAAATAAAAACAAATTAAATTAAAAAAGTAAATTAAATTAAAAGAAATAACTAAATAAATTAAATAATATAATTAAATTAAAGAAAATAATTAAAAAAAAGTTAAAATAAAATTAATAATTAGATTTCTTTTCGTGCTTTAAACCCATTTCATTTTTTTCTTTCAATCAATTTCAATCGATTGATAACTATCGACATATAGGTTTTTAATTTAGTAATACATCTTTGTTCGTGAATGATTGTAAAATATTCATATTGATTATGTAATTTGAATTGTCGGATAATTGGTCAAATGGTGAGCCTCATTTTATTTTTATGTAATGGATTTTATCTACATGTATGTTTGTTTGTGTGAATGTGATTGCGTGTTTGTGTATGATATGTAAAATGATTGGTCTGTTTGTTGTGTGTGTGTTATTTTTATTTGTGAATTTTAATCACAATTAACAATATTAATTTTTTCAATGTCAATTTTTTAAGTCGGGTTTCAAAAACGGTCTTTGTTTCTCAAATAAAAGTTTCAAAAAAAAGAAAGAGTTCTTAATTGAATTTAATGATAATCAATTTAAATAAATTGACAAAAATAATAAAAATGTGGGAAAAATTTGGTCATGAAGTTATAGGCTAATATAAAGATGAACAACTGAAAGTCATTTGTTCAGCCAATTTAAAATTGATGCCTGAATTCATTATAACATCGATAAAGAGTGCGCTATCAATCGAAGTTTTCCCGGCAAATAAAGATGCGTGTCATCATTTTCTCGGTTGGGATATCGCCACATTTGAATTGCGTAAACGAGATGGGATTCCGCTGATTATTTTGTTCAATAAAAGGAAAAGCACCTTTCAACCGACATGCACAATGAAAAACAATTCTTCTCTTTCTAAAATATCGCGGAGACACGGCTTCCTGTCCAGTAGTCATCATAAACGTAATAGCTTTATGATCTTTATTACAAAATTATCTATTACAAATTTATTACAAAATGTAATTTTGCCTTCTTCAAAAGATAACAAAAAATCCTGTTGGCCAAGTAGAGTTCTTCCAGCATAATGAATGGATATAAAAAAATTATTTGGATTTACTAGTTTTTTTAGTAAACTACAAATATTTAAATTTATCTTATAAGATTATATTCTAATAAATAATAAATAACATTCAATGAAAAGAAATTCTATATTATATATAAGTAAAAAATACTTGGCAATCGAAAGGAAAGTGCTGGAGTTCCAGTGTTTCTCTAAAACTGGCTTTAATTCGTCTCTTTTCAATCATATAAGCTTCTGTGCTTCTGTCTTTAAAGAAAACATCTAAGGAAATTGACGTTTTGTTTTCCGAAAACATATTTTCGATTTTAAGTTTTGGATTCCAATAATTTGATAAAACGATGTCCTGAGTCGAATAAACATTACTATTATGGTTCGAATATTATATATATATATATATATATATATATATATATATATAACAAGAATGCTATTTATCACTATTTCAATTTTCTAAAACTAGTTTTACCTTAACAGGTATTATCAGTTAAAATGAATATTTAAACAAAATGATAAGTCATTTAAATGGTTTTGTGACTTTCACCATAAATAATTTCCATATTTTTTAAAAAACTTTAACGTGTTAAAAATCACTTAAAATCACTTTGATGATACTCAAAAAAAAGTTTATGCTAATTGTTGAAAATATCTTACCCTGAAAGATCAAAAGATTTGAAAAAAAACTTTAATAGAAAGAATACCCACATGTTTTAATCTTAGAGTAATATGTATTACAAATAAATTAACGAGATATTTTAGTTATAAATCACGAACTCTTTTGAATGTACAAGATAATCTGGTTTATCAGTTTAAATGTGACAAGTGTAAATCCTTGTACATTGGATAAACACTTCATCACCTCCGTACTAGAATAGCAGAACACTCCCAAATGAGTACCAGCAGTTTTATTCTCGATCATATACATAGTTGTCCTGATCGTGAAAAAATAAATTCGAAAAAGAATTCAAGGTTTTGAGTCAAAGTTTTGACAAAAATTATCAGCTGATGAAAACTGAGGCATTATTTATTAAGCCAATAAAACCATGCTTAAATATGCAAAGTGATTTATCTAAATACGGCAATGTTTTTTTGTAAAAAATATGAAAATTATTTAGGGTGTATCAGTCAGAAAACCATTTAAATTATTTGTAATTTGTTTAAATATTCTTTTTAACTGACGATGCCTGTAAAGGCGAAACTAGTTTAAAAAATATTAAATTATCGATAAATGGCGTTTTTTTGTTTTATCTTAGATGTCATTGACCTTTATTCAAAACGATATATATGCTGCGATATGCGGAAAGCATTTTGTAATTATAGAAGTAAACAAATATATTTTATTTATAAAATTCTAATTTATTTAATTTATTATAATTATTTTTATCAACAAAGGAAAAAATATCTAATTACTTAAAAAAGAAGCGTTAAAATGGCAAATAATAATAATAATAAGTAAATAATAAGTACGCTCAATTTTAATTACTTGTAAAAGTACAAGAAGTTACGTTAAAAATATTAATTCCCCTATTATTTTTAAATCGATCCAAAGTTTAAAAATTCTCAACAATTTAGACAAACAACATCAATAATTCGACCACCCAAGATTTGAAAATTAATATATATAATCGGAATTTTAATTGAAAACATAATACTTTCTTATATTAAAAAAGATATTTTTTTAATAATAATAATTTATGCTAATCAAAAAAAGGAAAAAGATATTTCAAACTGAACAACCATTGTAATGAGACGACCTTCTTTCAACCATTCCGATAACCAATACGAGATTGCCGTAGCCATCGTTAGAAAAGTATGAATTATTGTTACGAAAAATCAATTCTGATTACTACGAGATAATTGTGTATTATATTTTTCTATTAAGCACTCCTATTACCTTGCTCCTTTGTGATGCGTATCTCTGTCATTATTAATATTATTTTTATTTGATAAAATCATTGGTCTTTATTATAATATTTATTAAAATCAATAATTGTTAGCATTAAATTTATTTAATAAACAAGGATTAACTAGTATTGGGGATTCCTTTGTAAAATCAAAACCATTTTATCAAAAGTGTGCGAATTTGTTGTATCTAATTTTAAATAAATAAATATTATAAAAACCAATTCCCAGTTATTTTATTATTCTCTTTCAATATAAATTATTACTTTACATTTATCAATCCATAACACACACATATACACACAAATATATATTTACTTATATATATATATATATATAT
>MQRK01229839.1:10156-33436 GCA_001938485.1 Girardia tigrina
ATAGTGCATCCGTGTTTTATGTTGCAGCTCCCTGCAGTTCTCCCATCCAGAAGCTCTGTACGACCGAGAATCAATCTCTGGAACCGCACTGGAATCCCTTCTTTGCGCCACAATCTTTCATTTAGAGTCTCGATTTCGTCGTCCATCTAGAATTCAATAAGAACAGTTTTTCCCGAAATTCTTCTCACGCATATTTGAATGCTTTCAGCTTTCTCGCTCGCATTCTCTGAATCTCCTAATGCTCCGTTCTCTGCAAACTTGGCCGTCGTCTGAAAGGCTTTTATTGTCCTTTCTCCTGGAATATCTGTGATTCCAGTTATTTTTTCAACTCACCCCAAGACTTCATTCGGAATTCGGATTCCCCCGAGGGACCGTCTCCAGTTGTGCACCTCATCGTTTACAATCAGAGATGGGCGTCTCATTTTTTGTCTTGAGAGAGAGTTGACCCCTTCAGACAAATTAAAACCTTCCCACACGATGCCGTTTAGCGAGACTTTTCTTCGAGCATTTGACATAATTACAATTTTCGGCTCCTGCAACGCCTCAGGCACATATAACTTTCGAAGAGTTTTCGCACCTTTTTCGACAGATTTCACCCCCCCCAAGTCGCAACAAAAGAGGGGAGGACGTAATAAATGTGCCTTTATTTTTATTAATTTTGTAAAATATATTCTCAAAATTATCACTGTTTTTTATTTTATTAATTCTATAAAATATATTCTCAAAATTAGTAATATTTTTTATTTTATTAATATTATAAAATATATTTTTAAAATTAATATAAATATTAATATTACAAAAAAACACATCAATTTTAAATTCTAAATAAAGTTCATTACACAAAATCACCTCGCTTGCCGGCGGCTGCCGACAATCACGTTCTGCTACCAATGTTTTTGTCCATTCCGTCTCCACTTTCCAATCACGAATTTTGGCCCTGAACAGGGCCGTATGTCTTTCGCAATTCTTAGAAGCCTTTGAGGAACCTCCGATGAAATAATCGGGTTGAAAGAATTCCACAAGGTTCGAATTCAGTACGTAATCGAGAGTGGTACTATTCAATTCAAACATGACGCTGATTGGCACACATTTTCCATGAATCCCAAAAGTAAAGTAAACGTAAATTCTCGGTAATTGCAAATCACTGTCGCCTTCGTAAATACCAGTGGTCGGTTTGATTCCGTGTTCATTAGTGATTATTTTCCAAAACATCGTTCCAATATTGTTTCCACAACTTTGAAATATTCTCATCAATTCATACCATGATTCATAAATGCATCCGCATGTCTTCATAAAATATTCCGCATTAAAAACATAGCCAAAAGGCAAAGTTATCTGTCCGTTTAAATTAAAATAAGCATTTTTAATTCTCAAAATTTTATTAATTGAAAGGAATAAATAAAACAAATCCATATTCGTAAAATAATAAAGAAATCGATTTTGATATATCTTTATTAGATATCAAAACTATATAAAAACTGATTCGTTTAAATAACGAATTTAACTTCAAAATATATAAAAATTTTTATTATAACATATATAACATATATATATATATATATATATATATATATATATATATAATTTTTATTAACTTTTTTTTATGTATTTCTATGGTATTTTTCAGAATTTTAATAAGAATTTAAATTCATTCTGAAACTACGTTCAGCACGATGGATGGACACGAAGGAAGTATCAAAATGCAATACAAATCACAACATTCACGAAAAGAAAATGATGGCTAGTGTTTGATTGTCTACTGCAGGTGAAATACATTATAACTTCATGAAACTTGCTTCTCCGATCACAACAGATGTATACTGCAAGCGATTGGAAGATATGATGCGGAAACTCAAAGAAAAACAGCCACGTTTGGTAAAAAGTCCCAATCTTGCTCAACGACAAGGCCAAACCATATACAGCACTTAAGACCGTGAGAAAACTACAGGAACATGAGTTGAAACTTCTGCATCATCTTCCATACATACCAGACTGACTACCTTTTCTTACTCAATTTGAACAACATTTTGATAGGATAAAAATTTAATTCCGAAGATTCCGTAAAAATAGCCTTTCAGGAATTTATATATTCTCTGTTCGGGATTCAATTGTCATTATTATATTGTTGTTATCGATATTGTATATATAATTCGAAAAATATAAATTCGAATATAAATAATTCGAAAGAGATTTTTCAAATCCTATGGACTTCAAATAAGCGAAGTTTGACCGTATATATTAAAGATGAAATGATTCAAATCGAGTTCGGTCCATTCAACAATTTAATTTTTTAAAAAGATAAATTCTTATTTACTAACACTTCTAAAAGATTATTTTATGAGTGGCGCATATAAAAATCAAGGGCCCATTCAAAGATTCTTCAATTGCCGCCGAAAGTTAAATATGATTCTCATAGTATTAAAATAAAAAACTGCTTCAGAATTAATTTAGAATCATATTCAATTTCAATGAACAATACCTTGAATCAACTTTGTTTACCATCAAAGGGTTACATATACCCTGATTATATTGTCCTTAAATAAAATCGACAGAGCTCGTGAAATCCTAGTGGCCTGGAGCCCAATTAGATACAATGTTTTTACTTTAATTTAAACCGTTTGCAAAATAATTTAATCCAATTGAAATAAAATAATTTAAAAATAAATTTTCTAAAAAAGAAACATTACAATAATTTAAATATAAAAAGAACAAATAAATTTTTTAGAATATTAAATAAAATTTATCAATTTTAACCGCAGTAAGCAAACACTGACTTATTTCTTATAACATCAGAGAAGAAGCTGTACAAACAAATTATTTTTATAGCATATGTTAATAGTTTACTTGGTTTTTTTGAAGAAAAAATATGCTTGGAATCACAATAATTATGGATAACACCTCAATACATAAATCTCTAAATTTAAAAACACTGATTGAAAATAAAGGACATAAGATCATGTTTTTACCGCCATATACGCCACAGCTTAATCTAATTGAGGAAGTATTCTCAAAATGGAAAAACTGGGTAAAATCATGCAATGCAAATATTGGGTTGTTGCATAAGTTCTCGCCGTTTTTTAAACATTTATTTTCAAAGAAATCAAAGATTTTTAACAACCAAAATAATGACTCAGTCAATGTCATTTATTTAATGAAATCATAAAATTTTAACAGCAAAAATTATAACACTTATATCAATTATGTACTCTCCTTCATTGTTCACAACTTCTTCCCATCTTTCAATTGTTTGTTGATTTCATTTCGCCAGAAATCCTTAGGTAAAGTCTCGAAGAATTTGTTGAGTCAATTCTCAAGATGATCCTGATTTTCGAAGCTAAGACCGCTCATTTCATTTGAAAGGCAGCGGAAGAGATGGTAATCCGTCAAGGCGAGGTCTGGGGAATAGGGAGGATATTAAATGACCTCCTAACCGAGCTCTTGGATTGCCATCTTGACAGTTTTTGCGGTGTGTGGTCGAGCATTGTCATGGAGGAGGGTCACCTGGCCTTGTCGATCCGGTCTTTTTTGTTGAATTGTCTCATTGACTCGATGCAATTGGGTTTTATAGAGATTCTTTTCTACTATCGTGTTCTTTCCGAGCATTTCCCAGTGGATTAGACCTTCCCAATCCCATCATATGCAAATCATTGTCATCATCGGGTGCAGGTCTTTCTTGATCCTAAGCTTAGGCTTCTCCCTAGGACTCACCCACTCTTTCCTTTGCTTCATATTCACATAGAGATACCATTTCTCGTCTCCAGTGACGATTCTGTATAAAAAACGTTGCCTGGGCCCATGGTTTCCTTGGTTTCGAGCGAGATTTTGAGCAGCAATGGAAAGCCGCTTATCCTTCTGTTTTTGAGTGAGTTCGTGCGGGACCCAAGCTCCAAGCTTTTGAGTGAAACCCATCGACTGAAGGTGGCGTGAAATTGTCACAAAATCACAATTCATCTTTTCGGTCAATTCTCTGCATGTCTGGCGGCCATCTTCCTTCAAAAGATCCCCGAGTTGGTCCTTGTCCATCTCGACTGGTCTTCCGGAACAAGGAGCGTCGTTGAGGTCGAAATTATCGTGTTTAAACCTGGCAAACCAATCCCGAGCAGTTCTCTCAGCTATAGCGTCCTCTCTATACACGGCACAAATATCTCTGGTAGCTTCACTCGCTTTTTGACCTCGATTAAAGACGAAAAGAAGGAGGTGTCGAAAATGCGATTTTTTGTCGACTTGACAATCCATTTGACGGTTCTAAAAAAGACAAAAAAATAATATAGACAAAAACGATTATTTTAATCATGTAGAGTATTGCCCGGGCTTTCTAATGGTATATAACATTTCGCCAAACATCAAAAAGTCTTTGCAGAACAAATAGTTTCATGTAACGGCGGGAACTTATGCAACAACTCAATAAAAAAGATGAATCATATAGTGCGATACACTCTAACTCATTGTAAATAACCAGATCTGATTGTGAAAGTTATTTTAGTCAAGCCAGAGAATTTGCAACAAAAGGTATCAAAAACGAAGATTTTTAAAATAAAAATTTCATCATCACACGTATTTTTATAAAAAATCTTTTCTGTATACCTACATTTTTATAAACAGTTTTTCAATTTGTAACATTCAGTCTTGTTCATACGACATAGAAAATATAGAAGTAAAAGGGGGAGGATGTTTGGGATTCAAAATTATTTTTATTATACATCTTTTATTGTTATTCATATCATTCGTCTCCCTCTTTCTTAAAAAATCTAACTTTCAATGACAAGCGGTGATAATGTAATTCATTGTTGGAGCGGAGAATTGGTGATTTGACCGAACATTTTTGCTAGTTTCCGAAAAATATAATTAAATTAATTACATTAAAAGTAAATGATTAAATAAATCAAATAAATAAACAAATTAAAAAAATATATATAATAAATAAATTAAATAATTAAACAAAATCTGTTCCAGCATTAAGACAATTTCGAAATTTTAATCGATCAATATTGTCGATGTTGGTCGTGTGTGTCATTCGTTGGAGCAGTATAATTGAATTGTGAGCCTCAATTTTATTGAATGATTGGAACTTTCTCTGCAATAAAAGTATGTATTTTTTTGTTTGATTGTTATCGAATTGTAATGTATGTTTGTGTGTGTATGATATGTAAATGTGTTGATTGCTTGAATGTGTTGTGTATGTGTGTGTTATTTTTTAATTGTGAATTTCAATCACAATTTTTTTTTCAATTGCAGTTTTTAAATGTCAATTTTTCTAAATCAATTAAAGGGGGTTTGAAGAGTGGTTGAAAAGAATGTCAATTTGAAAAGTTTCGTGAAATTGAAGTTGTTAAAAGTGAAAATTGTTGAACTTGAATAAAAACTCGCCTGTCTTTATTTTGTTGGTTTGAAAATTGCGATAAATTAAACTCAAAATTAAATTTAAATTAATCGAACAAGACGAATTTGTTTTTCCTTTCGATAAAAAGATTACAAAAATGAATAATTTGTCTCATTCACTATGTGCCATAGAAAGTGATAAGCATATGTTTCATCATTTAATTGATAGACGAATTTGTTGTATCGTCTTAACTGAAAAGGAACTTAAAAAAAAATGGCATCCAGTATCAATGACGATGAATTTAAAAAAGATACTGAGAATATAAAAGATTCTGATGACCAAAATAATTCCATAAAAATCGATTTAACAATTTCCAGCGATACTAAGACCGTATGTGTTAATGAAGACTCTTGTGAATTTGAGTTACGTAAACGAGATGGAATTTCGCTGAATATTTTGTTTAATAAAATGAAAAGCACCTTTCAACCGACATGCTCAATGAGAAACAATTCTCTTCCTAAAATATCGTGGAGACACGGCTTCCTGTCCAATTGTTATTTTTTAACAATTAAGAATATTAATTGTTATATACTTGCTTTTGTATTTTTTTGAGTGCTATAAGAAAAAAATTATCCAAAATTATGGCCGGAGTTAATTTTGTAATTTTTTTGAATAATCGAAATAAATATACACGATTTTGAAAAACAATTCAAGTTAATGATGAAATTTGAATGGGTGATTTCGATTTAAAATTCAGAAATGTAAGTAAGAATTATCCATTCAAAGTCGGAAATCGAAAGCAACGTTTATTTTAATTCACAATTAAATTATGCGCGTAATTTATAATTACGTTGATCGATTAAAACAATTTCAGGAGTTTATATAATCATATTATGGATCCTTTATATATTTATAAATAGAGATATGAATTTAAATATAAATGTGTTGATATTAATTTAATTATCCTGACAATGTATATTCGTTTTTTTCTCATCAATCCAATTGAATTTTCCAAATTAAATTCATTGGATTTTGATTTACTGAGAGAATTAATTCATAAATTGAATCTCGAGAGTGAAAATCAGTGTTCAAGTGACGACAAAGTCCACATCATAATCATATCGATAGAATTTATTAAAAATTTAACTCTAGATAATTTCGCAGTCAATCTTGAAGAGCTCTTTGAATTCATAATAAAGAAATGCTTGAAATCGATTCATTCGAAATGCGTGCTGGCAGTTGCTGTGAGTACACTGATCAAATTGATCGACAAGGAATCGATTTCTGCTGAGAAATACATTGAGAATAATCGGTTGATTTTTCGACGGATGAATGTCACCGGGATTGAAGAGGAGGCGATGATTGACGCCAAGGAACTGATCAGATCGTTCGGAGACACCGATTCGAATCTGTTGACGGAAACGGACGCACAATTGTTGCACGCAGTAGACGTCTCGAATATGATCCAAGAGGGACTGTTCAATTTCCAGACGAAGACCTACAGTTCGATCTTGAAGATGTTCAAAAGCGATGGTTCAACAAAATCGTAATTAAAGCAAGCTAATGGATTATATATCAAAATGGCTTCCGAGTTGTATGAAGATTCAGTTGGTGGACAAAACACTAAAATGTCTGGACAATGATTTTACTTTACCATTGTCTGTTTCTGAGAATACAGAATTTTTTTGATTGAGACAGTCAATTGTATAGAAATAACTGAGAATAAAAGTGAGATATTCGAGAGACTCAGAAGCAATATTCGGAAGCCCACAATATCCTATCAATTATTCAACTGCTAAAATATTTTTCACTTGATATTGATTACCTAGAAAATTTTATGTCTATACGTCTATCGTTAACGCGAGTTATATTTCTTTGTTGACAGTCCTATCGAATAAACAATCTCAAGAAACAGCTCGACCGTTCCTCCATATGGTTGTTAAAACGGAAGAATTAAAATGGGCCAACACTCTAGCGGGAAAAATCCACTGCATAACCCTGCTGCCTCTGTCCGATTCTCGGGACAACCTGAGGATCGAGCGGAACAAAATAAAATTTTTTTATCGACTTGTTTAATTTTTAACGCATGAAAATAACGAAAAATATTATATTCAGTATTCTAAAACATTTTATTTGTTCTTTTTTATATTTAAATTATTGTAATGCTTCTTTTTTAGAAATTTTATTTCAATCGGATCAGATTATCCTACAAGCGGATTAAATAAAAGTAAAAAAGAATAGCGATTGATATAAAAATTTTTGCCAACCCTAAAAATATGCAAAATAGTTCTCATTTGAATGATCAAAAAAGAATTTTTAGTATCATTCATCAAGTCAAAAATACTTATTTATACATTTAAAATAAATTATTTACAATGACAAATATAATTTCATAACGCTTTATAAAATAAAACTCAAAATTAATCATTAAAATATAAATTAGTATAAAATCAATAAAAAATATTTTCAAACAATTTCAGTGTAATAAAATCATAGTCAAATAATAATAATTGGAAATAATTGAAAATGTATTTTTTGGTTAAAATTTCACTAGCTTCATATATCACAGAACTGACACAAGAACACCATATTCAGAACGACAAGGAATGAAGAGACGTGTAATTTCAATACAAGAAGTACTTTTTTCAATATACATTTTATTCCATTTAGCTCTTGATTAAAAAAACAAAATTAAAAACATAACCGAAAGAACAATGAAATATTAAAAAATAATCATTCCAGTTTCAAGAGGTTGACTAATTCCGAGAATCTTTTTCCTTAAATCTTCAATATACTCAGCATATTCTTTTTGTTTATGAGTTAATCTTTCAACTGCTTTTGGATTTTGAACCTCAACAGACGGCATCTTTATGTAACTGATCATTTTCTGAGTCTCGAGAATGTTGTCAGTGACCACACGATTAGGCTTATCCTCTGACGGGATTGTATCTTTGAAGGACTGATGACGTTGCGTTTTCGGTTGAAGTGATAAATTTGGTGATTTACAAAGAGCATGAAACATTTTTGAATCAGTCGATGTTTCATCAATGCTCAGTTGTAGACTGATCCTTTCGGCTCTTCTCTGATAGGCACCACCGGTGACGGCAGCCAGTTGTGCCGTTCCGTGAAGAATTGACGATGAAGACTTTTTCGAATACGATTTCGATCTCGTGATATTTATAATACCACACTTTGGAAAGAACACATCTTCAATCTTGATTTGTAGAAATAGAAACGTGAAAAAATATAACAAATATTTTACAGATATAATTATGGAAACTTAGAAAAAATAAAATGTTTTATTCATAATAAAAATATTGAAATAATTCGTATTTATTCAAAATGTTATTTAACTTTTACATGTAAGATTAACGTGAGTTTTTTCCGTATAATTGGGAGGGATAATAACGAAAGAACTCGCAGTTCTACAAGTATTCATGATAAATCGACTTTTAACCATATATTTAAAAATTGTGTACTTTAATTTACTTTAATTGTACTTTAATTTTAAGTATTTAATTATGGCTTTTGACAAAAATTTAAAATCAATAATATAAAGTTTCTGACCTCTGTTGTAACTGGACAAAATTTACTTAGTACTAGAACCGTGTAGTTGTGGTTTGGTGATCATCCTAACAATGAAGCTACACGAAAAAGAATTACTCGGGCCAGAAATGAATGAAGGAAGGGAAGTATTTAACTTTGCCCTCTAAATGTACATGAAATATTGAAGCAATATGTATTAAAGTAATTTGCATGTATGATTCATTATCAAAAATAAATGGAATATTTCTAAAATTCTAAAATTACCTTTATTACCTTATTGCTCATAGAGTACGCTGTATTATTTAAACACTCTCCATAATTTAATATTTAGCTCAATTGTTTCATTCAGAAATACATTAAATAAACACTAAATAAACTATGTCAAATAAAACAAAAACCTCTTCGGCATTATTGAGTTTATTAATTATTATCAATAAAATCTAAGCTAAATTTATTTTCCATTGAGTTATTTATTAATAGTTCCAATAATCTTTCAATATACATATCAAACAGACCGGAAACAGATCGATGTTCGATCAGATTTAAACTTTCATCCTGTGAAACAGAAGAGATTCTATTTCTACTATGCAACCAATGATCAAGAATCTTACTCGATCGATTCTATTGTGAAGGCTCACTAATCTAGGTTTTGAAATGACGATTTATCTCTCCTATGTGGGCCTACCATATCTATTATTGTATTAGACCTCAGGCGGATTCAAAATGAAATCTGTGAAGTAAAAGCTATTTCTGATCTCAAATTCAATAGAAATAAAAAAACTCAATAATGATTCAAGAACCTTTGCGACCTTGTACTGTAAATCTCAATGATTGCATGACCAGCTTTATGTATTTTAATTAGCTCATATAATTTAGCTGGTTGTGAACCCTGATAAGTCAACAGTTTCTCAAATATTTGATTAATACTCTTATTCTTAAGGAGATGTTTTAGTATATTATTAGTCTGTTTTATCATCATTGGTAAGGGCTTATTACTTTTGCTTAAGCTTTTATTTATGAAATTTATTTGTGTGTCATTTATTTTAACTATGTAATCTGATTTGTTAAGTATTACAAGACCGTTACCTTTATCAAATGTTTTAACAATTATATCCTCATTTTTCCTTAATTCCTTCAATCTATTTTCTTCATTTTCTTATTATTATTATAAATATTTGTGGCTTTATTTAATGTAAATTGTTTGCCCTTTAGTTATATCTAGAGTCCTCAACGGCTTTTGAACTGTTTTTTCGTCTTTTTTATCCATTAAAACAGTGTCGGACAACCTTTTTCGAGTTGCGGCGCACTAAGCTTTAAACTTTTTTTTCGCGGCGCGTCTGTGGGACTACCTATAAATTTACTCGTAGGTAATTACAATACATAAATAAATACTATTAAAAAATTTAAACATGTAACACATTTTATTATTTTTAAATATTAAATTTACATAATTAACGTGAATATTGCAATAGTTTTTGAGAATATATAAAGTCAATACGGTGATCCAGTTTTGAAAGACAGACTCCCCTTTCCTCATCGATCATTTGATGTCTTTCATGCTTCTTAGACTTCATTTCCGTAAGTGTTGAAAAACAGTAAATATATTTAAATATTTTACAAAAATGTTCGCGGCGCGCCAGTGCACCGGTTGCATTAAAGGGTTATAAATACAAAAAATATAAATTAGTCGAACTTCATGTATTACTAATGTGAATGCTGAAGTTTATATTAATTGTTATTTATTTAAAAAATTTGATTATAAGTCGACGTGTTTTATATAAAACAAAGAACAAACTTAAAAATTTAGTATTTGATAGTAGTTATTTTCGAGTTAGGAGTTTTATAATTAAAAAATAGCAAATCGTACTAGGAGTTATTGTTGGAGAAACACGGTATATACAAATCTCTTATTTAAATATTATTTCATCAATTTGAAATTATATCTTTATTTAATAAAACTAAATTATTAATTTAAAATCACCTTAAAAACTCTTAAAGCTGGATCATCATTATGAAAATTGTGCAAATCATTTTCGGAAGAATAAAATTTTGATAAATTTTCTTGGACCTGAAAGTTTCCTTTATTTGATGAGAGGCATTGTCCGATAAATTTTTCTTTAAACGTGATAATCTTTTCTTCATGACTGAGTGTCTTTGAAAGATTATGTAACGTATTTTGAGATCGCGATAACACATCACAGCTATCTTCTTCATTGGACGAGGGGTAATTTTCGATGTCACTTACAGGTGCATCGAAATCCACATCGAAGGTGAGAAAGTCTGATTTCTAAAAGTTTAAAATCAATTTGTTGAAAGCTATTTAAATATTTATAGAAATGATAAAATTTTATTGATATGATGTAATGACGGATTAAATTGAGCGACCAATTTTTTTAAAAATCTTACATAAATATTTCAATTTTTATTTTTTATGAGATATTTTTATCGATAAATTTACTCAATGTTGAAGTTAGTTACATGTAAAATTTCAAGAATGGTTGGTTTGGAAAATTGCGTACAAATGTAAATAACATGAAGAAAAATATACTGACGGATTAATTTGAGCGACTGTATTTAAGAATTTTTCTGATTTTTGTTTGAATGATTTGCTCGAAATTGAATAGTTTTGCTTATTGTGATAATTTTTAAATTCTGCTAAATCGATCGAATTTTTTGTAATGGACAAATTAACATTCAACGGTTATTGATGTTCTAAAACGCTTTTTGACTATGAAAATCAAATGATAATCGATAAGTATGACATTAGTTGTTTTTTAATCACTGAAAAAGAAAGGGGAATAGAAAACCATTTAAAATTTTAAAACTCTATATGTTAGTATTGGAAGGCAGTAAATATTACGTGAAAAAATTGAAAAATGACGATGCACCTCATGATCATTTGTCGAGTAATTTTGAATTACTTAACAAAACATATGTCTCGTTACAAGAGCTCGGTTTTGGAATTTCTCGCCGTATCTGTGTGACTATTACTTTCCAATTGAAATTGTCAACGCTATCAAAATGGCAGACATGGAAACCGTTGCTATACTTCAAGTGTTTTTTTACCAATTATCGCATTTCAATTACGAAAATGTCTTTAAATAAAATATCAACGATATGTGATATATCCGTCAACTATTCGATTGTCGGTTTCCCATCCACCTTCCATACCATTACGGTAAGATATGCCTCACACTTTTTCACCCACAATCGGGAGATTCCCGGCAAATGCCACCGTACCATAACTACGCAGCTGTGCAACCAACTCTCTTATCACAATTGGTCAACCGAAGTGTTGAAGGTCATCAACTCGACCAATTTCTTAAGACAATTATTAAGTCTTGAAACATTTGTTACAGTACAGAATTGTATCAGTATCCCTTAGCTATAATTTCAAATAACTCTAAAAGTAAAGTATTTAGTATTTTCCATTTATCTGATAGTTTTTTTAATCTCGTTTAATTTAACTTTTACAAGACTAAGTAATATTTAATAAACGTGAAATCCATAATCCAAAAATAGGGATTGAAAAAAGCATGACCCCATAAAAAGCTTGAATTCAAAGCAATAAGGGTTGTAAAACTTTCTGAATCACTTACAATATTCAGTACTTTTACCAAGTAGAGATATGAAAATCTTTTAGTCACAAGCAAGCCTAGAAGTCTTTCTATTATAAAAATTCTACTTATAAAATTCATCAAATAATGAAATATACATCAATTTACCGATTTCTTTAAAGTTTTATCAAATTTCTGATTACGAATTGGTCGTCTTGAACTTTCATCATCGGAACTACTTCCTAATCGACTTCGATTGGCCGTCAGAAACTGTTTGTTCTCATGAATTGTAGGAGAATTTAAAATTTGAAGTAACTCATTATTCGTCTGAAGCCTTACATCTAAACTACACTTCCGTGCAATCACAGTATTTCTTAAAGACTTGTCAATAACTTCTGTATCTTCTAATTTATTATCTTGGATTTTCGGAAGTTTAATAAGAGGAGTGTTTTTCGAGAAAGTTGTAAGTCTATCTCTCCAATCTCGAATTTTGACCTGAGAAGGTTGCATAATTAATTTAACAATAAAAAAAACATTAAAAAAATGATAAAAAAAATGTCGAAAAAAATTTCAATTTAATCACAGAAATATAATAAGACAAGTAAACTAGTAATTTAAATAATACGAAAATTGCGCTTATAACTGCTTTTGTCTTTCTTTTAGTGATTTTATTAGGCTGTCCTAAACTTTCCCGGTCCATAATGAAAATACAAATTTTTTCAAATTTCTTTTTTGCATTATTTATTTGATGTTGATACATATATATCGATTTATTTATAGTATTATATGGACTAAGACATTACAAAGCTTGAAATCCGTGTATTAATGCATCACTATTGGAAGAAAGGCTTGACAACACGAGATGTTGCTAAGGCAATTTTCAAAGTTGAAAGTACACAAACGGTCGGAAAAAGTATGGCAATTGATTGGTTCAAGCGTTTCCATAAAGGCAACTTTGACTTGAATGACAATCCTCGTTCAGAACGACCTTGCATGGACATGAAGCCTTCGTCAAGCACTCACGATTTGGCATTTAAGCTTGGAGTTGGCAAGTCAATCATACATTGTCATGTGAAGCAGCTCGACATTGTGCACAAGAAACAGCGTCAAGATCCACACGAACTCACCAAAGCACAGGCCGATAAAAGATTTCAAATTTTCTGACAACTAGTACAGAATCCAAGAGATGACCGCTTTTGGAAACGAATTATGACGTCGGACGAGATGTGGGTCTACTTGGTCAACCACAACCGACACGAGCGATGGGTTCCACTGGGTCAGTTCCAAACGCCGTCAGTTCCAAAACAAGATCGATATGGCTTGAAAATCATGTTGTGCGTCTGGTTGAAATTTGAGGGAGTCGTGCATTTTGAGTTGGTTCAGAACGACCAGGCCATCAATGCAGAGCTCAACATCTGGATCATGTCTACGAGAAGCTCAAGGAGAAGTACTCTGCCTTAATCAACCGAAAACGTGCACTGCTTTAGCAAGAGAATGCCAAGCCGCATACGGCCAAGAAGACCACGGGCAGATTCCAAGAGTTGGATGGAGTCGAAATCCTGCCACATCCCGCTTACAGCCCTGATTGCACTCCATCCGACTATGGCCTCTTCCGATCCATGCAACACTTCTTGAAAGGCCGCCGATTCGAAGCATTGGATGAAGAAGTTGAACAAGCTTGTCAAAAGTTCTTCAATTCGAAGCAGCCGGAATGGTACTTTGATCAGATCCGAAAGCTTGCAGACCGTTGGCAGAAAGTAGTCGAAAACGATGGACTGTACTTTGAAGATTAATTGTTATTTATTTAAAATAAATTCTTGCACAAAAATTGTATTTTTCATTCTTGACCGGGAACTTTTAGGACAACCTAATAATATATTCGATAATAACCGTTTTTACAAACTTGTCGAGTTATTTTTACTGTTTAGATAAATCTATCTTGCACATTAAAAATAATTTTAGAGCCTCTCAAAATTATATTATTTTTTTTGAGGTTTGAATTGAGCTTCTTTAAAATTAAAGCTAAATATTATATTTTAAAAGTTAAATAATTTTTTATAATCATTAAAAAAGTTTATTAAATATAATTAGACATAATTATTTTATCTTTTACTATTTTTTTAATAAAATGAAATAAACAAAAATTAAGTTAACAAAATTTTGACCTTTCTACTATTGACTTTATTAACTCATTAAACGAAGATTTTGTTTCCTGAAAAATGGTCACAATTTAACTATTTTTAAACTACGAAAATCGTTTTGTCAATGTCAATAATGAATAAATAAATAAATTTTTAAATAACAAGAACGAAGTGCCAATATCGCATAGCCGACATAATCGTTCAAGGGGTTAGGAACATCAATATTAAAACATTTTAAGTAATTTTAAAGCATTTTTAATATTAAAAATTGTTTTCGCAACCATTCCTAGCTTAAACGTCACTAATCGACATATCTGTAGAATCTAGCATCTAGATTAATGTCTCTTTTCAATTATCTGAATCAATTTGTCACTTAATATTGAAAAAATAGTTACAAAAATTCTTTGGTCGAAATTAAAATAAATACTAATTATTTTTTAAAAATATTATTTCGATTTATTCATTTAAAATAAAATTAATCAAATCATTTACAATTTTACAAGATAATAAATTAAAAATAAATTTCACAATTAAATGTAAATTTAAATTAGTTTAAGATAATAAAAATTAAAACATTAATCAGCTATCTGTGTAGGAGACAATACTAAATCAGCACACAACATTACAACACCAAACATTCACCACAGACATTTTAATTTGAAGCAAGGTTTTTTGTCTGAAAACACCTTTAAAAAGTTATCTTCTTCCAATGTCCCTGAGTTTGAAAATTTGAAAGATTTTGAGAAGCCAAAATTTTCACATTTTCAAAAATCAAAATGAGGATAAAGTATAAGTTGTAAATTTACATCAGTTAAGAAACAAAATAAATATTTTTTACCCCAATTTAATTTTTTAATTAGTTAAATAACTAATTTGTAGGAGGGAAACTTTCATACAAAAAATGTTGACAACTCCATTTTGCAAAGTTAAATAGTTACTAATAACATAATAAAAGTATACCTATTTCAAAGTAAAGTTTAAATGAGATTTTGACCAGTAATATTGCTTATAAAATAAACTTTATTGTATTTTAATCACGAAAAGGAACACATTTTTAGTTTATTATCATTTCTTTATTATATTGTTTACAATTAGATTGGTGATTTTACCCTTCAAAATTCTTTGAAAAGAGGACTTCGAAACACCAACTTCTTCAGCAATCTGTGACTGTGCCATGTACGTATTCTTACTAAGCGAGAAAACAAGAGAATTTTCTGTCAGTGACATATTATATCTTAAGGCCGTAATAAAAAATACACTAAAACTTAAAATATAAAATCATTTTTAAAGTAATACAAACAGTTGCACAAAAATTAAGTATTAAGATTAATTATACTTAAAGTAATTAAAAATAATAATCCATTAATTACTTAATATAAACTGTTTCGGTTGAGATTTTAAAAAATATAACAATTATTCTAATTTAGTGACCTCCATCTGTAAATAGTTAAATGTAAGACTTTATTAATTTTAATTCTGACTAACAAATGAAAAAGAAATTATTCCAAGGAAAATGGTTTATTAATACTAATAATGATAATTATATAACAATAGAAAATATTAGCTTCCGAAAATATCAAATAAACCCACTTTGTCCTTTACTTTACTAAAACCTAGTTTTAAAAAATCCATATTTGACATTGTTTTTTGTTCAATCTTCTCCGGATATATAGGTTCTGAAGGGTAGTCAGTGACTGAAAGGTGTTCATATGTTTCTATATCATCACATGGTTCTTCAACCATGTAAGTAATCTCATCTTCATCATCATTTAGTGTCTTCAATGAAGATGATAAAATTACATTCTCATACAGTGTATTTATATTTATTGGAAATAGCCATTGTGTTGGGATAGGATTTGATTTAAACTTCTCAAATTTTTGTATTGTTTCATCAAAACAAACATTCGGATCTAAAATGATTTTAAAATACATCATTTTTAAATTTAGTGAGACAATAAAGAAATTTAAGTCGAAAAATTTACTTAAGTTTACATTAATAAAGTATTAGGTTGCTGCAAAAGGAATGCAGGTTTTTCATTTTTTTGTATTTACCGCAATGTTTTACGACATTTTGTATACAAATTTGTGACTCAAATTTAAAAACAGTATAGAAAGCAGTTTAAAAGTAATTTAATGAAAAAGTGATCCATTTAAACAAATACATATTTATGATTTATTAGCTACTGTTAAACTAAGCTAACTGGTTAACCGGAATTCAGCTACCAATGAGCTTAGTTTAAACTATAACAAAAAGTTAAATAAAAGTTAATAAACAAAACTATATTATTCAACGAAAATTTTAACGGAACGATTAAAAACGAAGACGTTGTTCAAATCACAGTAAAATAATGAAGAGTTGAAGTAATACGATAAATATGAATCAGTTACTTAATATGGCGAGATATTTCCAAGTCTTGTTACGGATTGACTTCAAAATAATATATCCAATGACCGAAAGCTTCATAAAGAGTCGTCGAGATAAATAATTTTCTGGTAGAGATATTTGTTGGTGCTGCGTCTTGTATTTTGATCAGGAATTGTTTAGAAATTTTTCTTGATTAGTTTTCTTGGTTGCCAAGTTGGCCTCTTTTATATATTCAATATTTATTATTGCTAATAACAATAAATTGTATCTCTAATTTATTGATTTTTTTTTATCATTTTATAATTATTATAATATAATAATTATTTCATATTATTATTATTCATTATCATCATTATTATTTTTTCATTTCTTTAAGAATTATCTCTCTCATTTTTGGAGTCCATTTGATTTAATCATTAATGTAAAAAACATTTTTATTCATAGTAAAAAAATATTTCACACACACCAGTACAAATAAAAAAAAATAAAAATGTACTTTTGTCTCTGTAGAAATGAAAGTTTCGGTTTACAATTAATTGGTTTGATAAGTACTTGTACTTTCAATATTTCCCATACCAAAATTAGCTTCATTTGATAAAATGGTTATAAAATATTTCATACAGTTACAAATTTTAACCAAACATACACAGTCCTTTAACTATACAAAAGATAAAATTTCTATGGTTTTAAAAGGTCATGTTTTAATAGCTTTATGTTCTATTTTGCTGAAGCAAGTGTTAATTTACTCGGAAAAGCGATTATCTAACTACAACATATTATGTAGGATCTAATGCATTGCTAGAGTTGTTTTACTAAAAATATTACCATTTTTACGGCAGTCTACCAATAATGACAACTTTCAAATACGTTGAACATACCCTAAATGTGTACTGATCTCAGCCATTTTTGATAAAAATAGTTTTCTAGTAGCGGAGTACTGAATTAAAAAAATTTTTTCATACATATAAGGACCACCCTAATGTATGATGTTATGAGTCATTCGAAAGCTTAATTTATACTCTTTCAGATATATTTGTCTAAAACGTATTATAATGTTTCTTTTGTTAATATTGGGTTGGCCAAAAAGTCATTGCGTTTTTACTAAAATATTTATTATCAAAAAATGACATGGATGCACAATGTATGAATTTTCAATGTATGGATTTCAATGTACGAAACATTACAACATTACTGACATTTTTGCCATCCTTTTCGAAGTTCAACATATCTAGTCTTGAAATGTTCAGGTGTTAGTGATTGAAAGTAAGATTCAACACTGCTCCTCAGTTTTTTTTCTTTGGGCTGAAATGAAAACAAGAAATATTTTTTTTGAATGATGGAACAAATAGAAATCCGACGGTGCTAGATCCTGGTTTTGAAATAAATGCCACATCTCCAATATTCCTAACTGTATAAAACCTCCCACCTATCAAAATCAATTTTATGACAGAGGAGTTGTTTTATACGATAAAAAAAATTACCAAGCTGACCTAATGATTCAATTAGGTCAACTTAATAATCTCAAATAAAAAAATGAATATAATAAATAATCTGTATAATATTAGTAACGAAATTACTATACCGAAACTAACAATAAAACGTATGATTATCACAGTAAAGACAAATAAAATAAATAGAGTTACTTTCAGTCCGATAATTAACTAATAACGGAATATTATCTGTCTCTGTAGAAATGAAAGTTTCGGTTTACAATTAATTGGTTTGATAAATTTTGATTGAATAATCACAAGAAATTATAGAGTTGAAAATTCTTTAGTTGATAATACTTTTTTGTTTTTTATTCTTAATTAATAGGTGTTAGATCTTTAACTCGTATGAATCGGATCTTGGAATTAAATTGAACTTGAATTGAACTAGAATTAATGTGGATATAAATTAAATCGGAGGGTAAAATTGAAATATTAGAGTCGTCAACGGAATAATGTAATAATATAGTTGGCGATATATTTCTATGGATAAAAAAATTCTAATTTTTAAAATTCATTAATTAATGTATTGATTGCATTTCAAATTCTAATATGCTATAGCAAATTAACTTTGAATTGTATTATTTATTATTTATTTGTAAATAAAAGAATTCCACGCCGACTATAAACAGCGTCCAAAATCGTTAGTTGTAATAAATTAAAAATAAAAATAAATATAAAAATAAAAATTAAATATATTAAAAACAAAATACAGACTAAATACAATAACCCGAGACCAAACTTAAAAAACTCGAAATCAAAAAAATAAAACACATTTACCGCAAAAAATAAAAATAACACAGCCGACAAAAAAAAAATACAACAATAAAAAGAAATAAAGAGCAAAAGATGTGAGGAGAAAACTTCGTAGGTGGGAGAAACTCACAATATACTAACCATTTCGATTCATCTAAATTTTATTGGCTACACGAATAGGGGCATTGAAATGAAGTATTCAGTATGGTAATCGATTTGGTTTTCCTCATTCCTTCCGAACTTTCCCAAACAGCTCAATATAATATACTCTTCACTTCTTGATTTGCAAAATCCATTATTGCTAAACCATGACAATTGCAAAATGTTTTCAAGTTGGGTTTCGTTTGGAAACCTCTATTCAGCACTTTCCCTTTTTGAATCAGGTAAGTGCATTGAAAAGATGTTTTACTATTTAAATATGCACCTCCATATTAAATGGATTGAGATTTTTCTCGGATCATCAAACGCGAGCATCTATTATTTCTACGGTGAGGAATTAAAGCACAAATCAGTATGCTATTTTTCTTATCCCTATGGACATTAAAGGTGATTGGCAAGATCCATAACTAATGTGAACTTGAGCTGGTACTTCTTCAATTGTATTAAGCCTTTCATATCATACAATTGTTTCTATCCTTTTCCTTTGAATTTCGATTTTTAGCAGGTCTATTAACATCAAGATGATCTAAGGTACTGTTGCTTACAAACTTAAACTAAACCACCAAATTATACAAATAACTCTTTAAAATATTCATAAACCACATTCAGTTCATCAATACTTTCCCTTCAACTCATATTTTTCTTAATCAAATACTTAATGACATTTCTGAGTTTTGTCTCTGAAGCAATGCTTTTAAAATTTCGCGAAATAAAAACATGTGATAAGTTTAACAATTATCGATTTTTTATTATTATACATATAAAAAGTTCATGTTTGTATTATTTCTAATCTATATAAGTCCTTGAGGATTTCGAATGTACCACATATATCGATTAAAACATCGGACAAAATAAGTGATAAAATACAGAAATGTTAAAATAAAAACTTACTTATATTTTTAGCAGCAGCAAAAAAAGATTCAGCGATCGCCTTCAAAGACTCGAGATGGTCATTATTACACCTTACATCAATCAGAATGTTATTGAATAATCTCAGGGAAGGCTGCTTGAATGCAAAGAAATTATGATTACTTTCTGTTTCATTTGATTGATTATTTTTGTCATTTGAGTTATCCGATTTACTTCGTTCCGAATCAACGGACGGTGGTGATAAATCATAAAACACGCGAATCATGTTTTGCCGAATTCGAAAAATATTTAATTCATATCCTAAAAGAATTAACTAAATCATGAGAAAAAAAAGGAAGTACAAATATAAATAAATATATTTTTCTATTTAAAATTATTTGAAATGTACTATTAATAAGAGTGCTTTGAGAAAAAATGGATAAACAAAGTTTTTTAGGTCAATAAAATCAAAATTTTATGATGAAGTCAAATTATAATTGACTTTGTAGGTTCTTAAATCAAATATAAATTGAATTCATCATAAATTTATTGAATTTAAAATCTTTTATTTAAATTTGATATTATAATTTTCTTTAAATATTGATTTTAAAGTAGTTAGAGTTTTAAATTTTTGAGTCAAGTATTTTGTCATTAGTTATTTTAAAGTTAACTAATTTCTGTTTATTCTTAGATTGAAAAAAATATGCCGAAAGCTAAGGTTACCATCAAGACAAAGGCTAAAAATGCCATCCTACTGTATCCATCAGAATTTACATTGGACTGTGGGAATAATCTATTTTGCAAGTTGTGTAAAGTTAATGTATGCTGCGATAAGATGTTCAATGTAGAATCCCACAGGAAGTCAATAAAGCACTCAACGGCAATGAATGTACTCAGATATCAACCAAAGTTAACGACAGAAAATGAAAATGGAAAGTCATTTGCTTTCCAAGTAACAGAAGTTTTTTTAAGTGCAGATATTGAGCTAAAAAATTGAGGAACAACAAAATTCAAGAACTATTCATAAGTATGCACCATCCTCTTCCTTCAGAATCAGTTTGCCGAAACCAAGTTGAACTTGTTCACAATCAACTCATTCAAAAAATAGAATTTAATATTGAAGGACAAAAACTTTTTTATGGTTTTTGATGAAACGTGTCTCAATGGTAAGAATTATATACATATTCTGGCTGGCACAATTCAGGATCCTTCAAGAAGTTATTTATTAAGATCAATTGTTTTATCAAAATCATTCACATCAAATGAGATCTCAGGAACCATTGATCAGTTTATCAAAGATTTCGGCATTAATAGAAATGACTTAGTTTTTTTGATCAGAGTGATGCAGCAAGATATATGACTACATCAGGAAAAAATTTGAGTCTTTTATCCAAATCTTTTCCATGTGACATGCATAAGCCATGTTATGCATAATGCCGCCATGAGAGTGAGAGCAAATTACAAAGATGTTGATACTCTGATATCTACAATTAAAGCTGCTACAGGGAAGAATAAAAGTCGCAGAACACTTTTTAAAGAGATAGAGGCCCCACCAACCCCGATAATTACTCGTTGCGGCTCTTGGATTGAAGCTTCCATTTATTATTCAAATAATCTACCTGCAGTAAGATAAATTTTTAACAGCAATACGGATGGAGGAATTCTTGTACTTGAAGTTAAAAAAGCATTAGAATCTAATATTGTGGCAACTAGTTTATAAAAAATCACCTCCCAATACAAGAATTTGTCATCTTTCTCAATTGAAATGGAAGCTAGTCAATACACAATTGAGGTAGCATTAAGAATGCTTACAGATCTCAAATTTGGAGAGGATGAATGCAAAATTAAAGACTATGTGGAAGCAAGACTTAAAAAAATGTCAAACCCTAACCTCAGTCCCTCAATTTATGGTCTTTTAATGAAATTTCAACCCACTTCAGCTAGTGTAGAACGCAGTTTCTCAATACTTCATTCTATATTACAGAAATTAAGAAATTTTAATTAAAATTTAATTCGTATTTAAATTTAATTTAAAAATTAATTTTATAATTATAAGTTAAATTTTACAAATTATATAGGAAGAAAAATTTAATAGATGGATTTTTAAGTTATGAGTTTAAGTTATAAGTCTAAATTTTCTAAAATTATTTCGATAATTATGTACTAAAGAGAATTTACCTGCATTTTTATTATATTATCGCTTAATTCTCAGGTTAAATAATCTTTTAACTAAAATGGCATTCACAAAAATATTTTAACAATGAAGAAATTTAAATTAAACGTACATTGACCAAAAACTATGGACGAGTTGATTGAGAGATTATTTAGCAGCATCAATAATGAGAGAGACCAGCATCAGTATTGAGACTTGTTTTAGTCTTAAAGCTACAATGGAGAAACGTACAAAAGCATAATTGATGCTGTGAGGAATATTTTAATTTGTTTGAATGTGTAAATGTATGGATGCGGTATGTTGATTTAAGTATGTTGAATTTAGAATGGTGATTCTCCCACCCAGATGGAAATTGGTATTTTTTATTTAAATTTAAAGTGATTGACTATTCGAACACAATTAAAATTAAGTTTAATATTTTTTAGTAAAATTTAAATTAAATGCATTCTTAATAATTTGATGACATTTTTATTATTTTAAGATTTATTGAAAAATGGTAAAAATTATTATTTTTTTAATTAATATTTTTAGAGGCTAAATATTTTAAAAAATAATTTAGAAAAATTGTTCGAATAATCATGTAAAAAAACAGAAATAAGAAAACCAATTAGAAGGATGACAAACGATGAAAGACTTTCTGAGAGTCATAATGACTCTAAATGTGACTGTAATAAACATTCAAACGAGACTTGTTTAAATGTTCTTAATAGATGCAAAAGGAGATTTTACACGGTAATGACTGTTTATAAAAAAACATATGCTGTCCGGTGACTTTTGGGCTAAAGTAGTACACAATATGTAATATAAAAAGTAGTTTATACAGGGTTATCATAAAGTAACTAGAGTTTTAAAACCACTTTAATATTTCGTAGAAATAGTGGAAAACACAAAACAAATTGAAAAATGTATTCAGTTATATTTCGGATT
>MQRK01229839.1:53291-69351 GCA_001938485.1 Girardia tigrina
GATGTTAGCATAGACCACGTTAACAATCGTTGTAAAAATGGGTGCAATAGTACCTTATTCTAAAAAGTTATGAAGGAAAATGTCCTTGATCCAATTAGGCTGTCCGGTATTGTATCTTAAAAAAAACTTTACCTCGTAATCTTTTAGAACAAAACTCATAGGGAAGGCCGATACCTCAGGAAAGTGTAATAAATACTAAAACCTAATTCTTATTTCTAACCAAGACAATAAATTACATAATTAGTCTTATTTAATATTAATTAACTATTCACGTCATGTCAGACAAGCATGGCTGCAACAAGTACCATATAAACCTGTACTACCTGTCCAATGGTTGGATGGATGGCGACTAAACCGGATCACTTACACAGAGCAACCTGGGTAAAGAGGATGTGTGGACACCCAACAGGATGGAAAACAAAACCTGGTCAAGAGTGGATAAACTTCTTGGAGCCAACGGCCATCCACACTAACAGCATAAATGTTATCACGGTAGAAAACCAGAGCGCTTGACACATGATTCAATTATTCAGTCTGAATATTAGTATTCCTACAATATTTCAAATTTTAGCTTTGTTCATGATTGGATCAATGGTAATTATTTTCAACATACAAATTAAATTATTATGGACACTTACTTTTTTTTGAAATTTTAACTTTGAATGATTTTTTTTGAGAAAACCAAGTTTTAAGTCTTGTCGTTTTTCTTTCATTTAGCAAAGTGTTTGCTTAGAAATACGAAAGCCAAATATCAAATAAAAAATATTAAAAATAATGTATGAAGTGATATGAAGACGATTGATACAATTTTATTAAAGAAAAAAAATATTTTGTAATACCTTTTCTCGAATTACGGTTTCTATGTGGCATGGCAGACTTTCTATGCAGACTTTAGCAGTATCTATGAGATTTTGGGTATGGGGCTACACTATTTTAATGGCCTCTATTCACTGTTGCTTGGTTGTTATGATTTGTTTAGCTACTATCCTTTTCGGGATATCCCGCATGTGTTCAATGGGGTTAGTATCTGGTGAATTCCCCGACCAGTGTAAGACTTTGACAGTTTAACATCTAGAAATGCAGTAAAACTTCTGGCTTTGTGATAAGGTACCAAATCGTGCATAACAATATAATCTTCCTCATTTGGGAACCATTCTTCCAACTGAAGAAGATGAATTTCCAGCACTCCCTGGTATTGGTCCTTTTTATCGTCTCTTCCACAAGGTAACAGAAATTTCAGAAATGATTAAGGAAACGAGGAAGCACGATCTCAGGGAGAAGTGATCAGTGTGCTACAATATGAACTCAATGTAGGTGTACGATTGATTGTATGTATGAATGTGTTTGTGATTGTATGTTTGATGATGTGTTTGAAAATATTCCTCTGGAGATGTGCAGATTAGATAATGAACCGGAAGAACAGGATGAAATATGTGCTAATATGGATATAGAAAATGAGAAAAAAATAAAAAAGAATGCTGAAGATGTATTGATATTACCGAAGTTTAACATAAATTATAAAGAATTGAAAGGTAGACCAAGTATAGAGTTCCAAATAAAGAATAAAAATGTCGAATGCCTGTTAGATACAGGAGTTCGAGTCAACGTTATTAAAGTAGAGATAATTAAAGATTTGAAAGATGTTAAGATCAAAGAAACTAAAAGACGTATACATTGTGCGAATGATTCAGAACTTATAAACTATGGTATTGTTCATCTTAAAGAGATAATTGAAAGAATGCAGAAAACAGTGGATTTCTTTGTGGTCAAAGATTTAGATCCAGAAATGATTGCAGGAATAGATTTCTTGGTCAAATTCAGGATTAAGTTAAAGAGAGAACCATCAAATACTAATAAGTTACTGGTAATACGAGACAATCCATCAGACGAGGATAGACTGAGGAGAATAAAAATTGAAAACAAAAAAATTTGAAAACAAAATTGACAACCAACTAATGGAACTTTTAACAGCATTTAAATCAATATTTATGGCCGACAAATGGGATATTGGAAGGACGTCACTGACCAAACACAAGATCGAAACGCATGGAGAACCGGTTTTAGTGAAACCTTATCGACAATCAAAACATTTCGAGGAAAAACTGGTCGATATTATTCGAAATTATGAAGAAAACGATATTATAGAGAAAGGCAGTTCACCGTGGAATTTCCCTTTTTTATGTGTTTGGAAAAAGGAGAAACAGGACATTCGAGTGTGTGTAGATTTTCGACAATTGAATAAAATCACCATAAGACCTGCATTTCCAATGCCGAATGTTGAGGAAATGCTAAATACACTAAATGGAGCAAAGTATTTTAGCACAATCGATTAAGGAAACGCATACCATCAAGTGGAACTTGAAGATGAATCAAAAGTAAAAACAGCATTTTCAACAAAGGATGGCCAATACTGTTTCAAGAGAATGTCATTTGGAATTGCAGCGGCACCAGCAACGTTTCAAGAACTGATGGTAATAGTTTTGGGTGAATTAAATTGGAAAGAGGCAGTTGTGTATTTAGACGATATATTAATTTTCGCAAAAGACAAGAAAGAACACCTCAAACGAATTGAACACGTTTTTAGTAAAATAAAGCAATCGGGTCTTAGAATTAATCCAGATAAATGTCACTTTTTGGTTGAAAAGACAAAGTTTTTGGGATATGTGATCAGCAGAGATGGCATAGAAACAGATCAGACAAAGGTCGATGCGATTAGCAAGTTTCAGAATCCTTCATGTGTAAAACATTTGAGAAGCTTTTTAGGCTTAACGAACTATTACAGGAAATTCTTAAAAGATTATGCAAAGTATTCAAAAGTATTGGAAGGACTATGCGGAAAGAATAAAGAAAAAAAGCTAATATGGACGGAAGAATGCAACGAAGCCTTTCAAAAATTAAAGTAAAATATGATCAATACACCAATACTAGTATACCCAGATTTCGGAAAAGAATTCATATTGGACACGGACGCTAGTTTTGACACCATTGGTGCCGTGCTATCACAGAAAGACATATATGGAAGAGAAAGAGTGATTGCATATGGATCCCACAAAATGAACAAACATGAATTGGGATACTGTATTACGAGAAAAGAACTGCTGGCAATATACTATTTTACACAACACTTCAAGCACTATCTGTACGGTAAGAAATTTCTCTTAAGAACGGATCATAAAGCCATTACCTTTATGATGACAACAAATAACTTAATCACTCCGTAATTTCAAACTTGGATAAATTTTCTAAGTGGGTTGGATATGACAATGGAATACCGGAAAGGTGAAAAACACTCTAACGCCGATGCAATGTCGAGAAATTCCTGTGAAATGTGTGTACAATGTCAAACTATGCATGAGGAAGCTAAGAAGGGTAAAGTTAAAACAAGAATCCTAGTGTTAGACGATGAATCCAAATGATTCAAATCACAGAAAGATAATGACGAGATAAAACAGATTAGATCAGATATCAGAACTGCGAAAACAAAGAAATGGTTACTGAAAGATGATATCGTACGACAATGGATAACAAATACTTGATTCCGAAAGGTAAAAGGACTGAATTCGTGGAAGAAATACACAAGATGCTGTGTCATGCTGGTAGCAAGAAAGTTTATAATTATTTGAAAGATGATTTCGATATGGAAGATATGAGATAAACGGTAAAGGAAATTGTGCAAAGTTGTATGAATTGTCAGAAAAGAAAGACCCTAACAACAAAAACAAAAGAGAAACATATTAAACAATCTGCTGATGAACCATTCCAAAAATATATATGAATTTCTGCGGATCTTTTAAAAGAAATATTAATGGATGTCAATACATACTAGCGATAATCGATCAATTTAGCAGATACATCAGTTTGAACGCAGTAGCTCATCAAGACGAGAAAACCGAGCAAAAGGTATTACTAGACAAATGGATTTGGAAATACGGACCACCAAAAGAAATCTATGTCGATAGATGAAAAACATTCGAATCAGCCCTTTTTAAGTAAACAGCAAATAGATTTAAAGCAGAGATAGTATATTCCAGTCCTTACCACCACAATACTAATGGGGTTGTTGAGAGACAGTTCAGAACAATTAGGGATGCCATGAATATACGGATGAAAGACGAGGTCCACGAAGATTGGACGGAAATCCTCCCAGAAATAGAGTTTATGTTAAATAGCATAATTCAGGCAACTACAGGATATCTCCAGCAGAAATAATTTTTGGTGGAAAAACAGCGATGAAAAAAGACCTGTCGAGAAGGAAATGGATAAAAGTACGACACAAACGAAACGAGTATTCCGAATTGGAGATAAAGTGCTTATAAAGAAAGAAAACGTAACGAAGGATGAGGATCGATATATGGGCCCAGCCACAATAAAGAACCGACGACAAGAAAGAAGCTACGAGATACAATTAGATGATGGTAGAATATTGATCAGAAATGTGGAATGGCTAAAGCTATTTAAATCGATGGGGATGTGAGGAATATTTTAAATTTGGTATGTTGAAATTGGTTTGTTGAATTTTGTATGTTTAGTTTAGTATTGGGAAATGTGTTTCTCCCACCCAGATGGAAAATTGATATTTTAGATGTTCACGATAAATAATTATTCGAGTATAATTTGCATTTTAAAGTATAGCTTAAGATATTTAAAAAAACTTTAATATGAAAATTTGATGTTTTTAAAAATTTAAATAAAGTAAATAGCTTTAACTAAGCTTTAAATTGAATTAATGTTCTTTCTTTACATAAAATCATTTTTTAAATAAAATTAATATATAGATAGAATTATTACTAAAATTACAAAATTTGAACTTTAAAAATAAAATCTGAAAATAATGAAAAATTTGTTCGAATAATTGTTTATTAACAAACATTAACAAAAAAATTATCAATAAATTATCGAATTACGAAAGTTTTGCTGAGAGTTGTCCACAAGATAATTCTAATTGTATTGAAAATAAAAGTTCGAAAACCTATGTTGGTGTTCATAATAGTTGGCAAAGCAGAGTTCTGTCTGCATAAAGAATGGATATAAAAAATTTAATTTTTTGATTTACTAGTTTATAATCATCTGATTAAATACCAAGATGAAAATGAGTTGCATCTATCAATACGGTTATAAATATTTAATGAAGTCTAATGTTATAATAAAAGTGATGCCGCACCCCAGAATCAAAGGGTGTAACCCCTATACTGGGCCGTGTATCAACTGATGTAACCGGATCAATTAAATAACTCACTCATTGCAGAATATCAATATCGATTCACCCAAACATTCTTCATTATTTTTTAAACATGCATTTTTACACTGTTTTGCCAATTCTTTGATATTTTCTTCTTTTTTCTGTATAAATCATAATTAAAATTTACTAAATAAATATAAGATGGACTTTAATTAGTTTCTGTTCAGTATCATTGCGACCAGACCGTAAATGATTAATCTCGGCACTGTTATCATTCCCAGTCATCAGATCAATGGCCGCTTGTCTGCTCATTTCTCGTAATCGTAAATAATATCTAAATTATCAATAAGTAATTTTTAAAAAATTATTAAAATTGTTTAAAGATTAATTATGAGAGATAAATAATAATCGTTAAATATGTGAAACAATTAAAGTTACTCTACTCTTGAGATTCATTAATGTTTTCTAATAGTCATATCTGTTCAAAATTTACAAAATTTTTAATTGGTAGAATTTGAAATCTTCTTTAATAATCAAATTAAATTAAATAATTTTATTAAAACTAGACCTAAAAGATTTTTTATCAACACAGATAAATATAAAAATTTTAAAACTGTATATTGGGAATACAATTTATGGAGATCTAAACATTCCTTTTCTATTTCTGATATAATTGACCTTTTCTAATTCTTCCTTTTTTGCTGTACTTAATCCAATGGGATCATCCTTCGAAGTTCGAAATCACTTAAATTTGGAAAGTCTGTTTTGTCGCTATTTTTTAGAACTTTATGTAATAATTAAAAGGCAGTTGTGGAATATTGAATTTCATATTGATTTTTTCTCATCCAGGTTACTATTTTTATATTTTATAACCTCTTAAACCGAAAGCAATCTTCAAACCACTGATAGATTTAACTTTTCATTGTTTTTCTGAATTTGACATTTTTTATGTTATTATATCTTGATTGATTCACTAAAAGATAGAGATTTTTTAATAGCGCTGAAATTCTAAGAATGAAACAGCTGTTTTTAATGAATTTAAAAAAATAATAATATTATTTTTTTACTTTTAATGATTAAAAAAGTCACCATTAAATAAAGACGTAGTAAAGGTAATGAAGGATTTAATATAAAACAAAATAAAATAGTATTTTCCTCGGACACGCTAAATAAATCTTTTAACCAGCTTAAATTTCATTAATAAATATAATATCAGTATTGACATTACTAAGAATATGCCACACCTGTTGGTAATGATTAGAAAATGTAAAATAATACCATAATAATAAATAATAGCGACAAAACAGACTTTCCAAATTTAAGTGATTTCGAAAGCCCGTAATTAACGAACGCGCTATTAAGCAATGGTACACTTAATAGTGTTGTTTAAAAATAATTTTATAATTTTAATAAGTAAAATTTAACTTTTTTAACTTTAACACTTTTATTTAGGGTCTTTTGAATAAAAGCCCGTAATTAACGAACGCGCTATTAAGCAATGGTACACTTAATAGTGTTGTTTAAAAATAATTTTATAATTTTAATAAGTAAAATTTAACTGATTTAAAAATAAATTAATTATCTATCTTTTTAATTTTCTTTATAATCCATATTTTTCTACTTCAGTTTGTAATTGATAAGCCTTTTCAGTAATTATTGAATGAACAATGTTTTCTTTGGCCAGATATAGAAAAATCGTCTTAGTATTGAATTCAACACACCAATATACATCATATATATATATAAATAAAATAAATATTTTATAAAATTTTTATTTTTGTACTATTTTTAACTCAATTTAATACAATATTATAAAAAAATCAAGATATTGTAAAATGTGATAAATTTTCTATTTTAATATACTCATTTTAAACTGATTGAATTAAAGATGAACATTATTTTTAATAATTATTAGATAATAATAATCACATGTCAGATGAAAGTTTACATATTCATGACCGAAGAAACATCCATAAAAATCGTTCTATATCTAAATAGAAATGAAGACTCAAAGTAATAAAAGAAAGTCTTATCAGTATTTAGCAGTTGAAAGTTATAAATTTTAGCAATTTAATCATATCTTCTAAAAATGTTTAATATGACAAAAAATTATAAAAACGAAATTTAAATTTATAACTTTAGCTTTTAATTTTTTGTATATTTTTCTTTTATTGGTATTCCATTGTATTATTTACGTTTATTAATTTTTCATAAATATTAATTATAAAACGACCCCAGAGACATCAAATGCAATAAACACAACATATCAGATGCAAGTTTATAAAATCATGACCGGACGACCATCAATAAAAACTGTTGTTCGAACCAATATTATTTTTTATCTTCTTAAAACAAAAAATTTTACTATTAAATTTCTTTTTATCTGATGTTCGAACAAAAACATCTAAAGTATCAATCTTCCTTCATGATAGTAGAGACATCATGCTAAAATAATATACTAAATAGATCATACAAATACATCATTCGAAAATATTCCTCACAATCATCGTGAACACAGAAAAATATTTCTGGGGATATAATATTACATAATACTTGTTTTCTTTTTTGAGTTTTTATTTTTGCAGTTAAAAAAATTAAATTAATTATTATTAAAATAATACAATAATAATGCCATCGAAATACCACTAATACAAGTAATATAACTTGATCATTGTTCATTACCGGCTTCTATAAAGGAGGATGTCGTTATCTACAGCTGTTTTATGTTTTGAGGAAGAAAAATTTATATGTTATGCAAAACTTATAGGTAATTAAGATCATATTTAAAATTTTATTTTGGGGGAGAATTTTCATAAATTTTCAAAATATTAATTGTTTCGGATAGTTCACAAATTATAACTCAAACATTTTAACTAATTATTAACAGTCACTTAAAAACATAGAAGTAATTAAGAACATCATTTAAATTTTTCGGGTGGGGAATTTTCTTAAATTTGCAAAATATTAATTATTTTGGATAGTTTAGATTTTAAACTTAAACATTTTAATTTATTCTTATTAAATATTAGTTTAAAAACTTTGAAGTTATAAGAATTATAATTTAATTTCTTCGGGGGGATTTTCTTAAATTTTTAAAATATTTTCTTAAAAATTTGGAGAGTTCACATTTTAAACAAGAATTTTAAATTACACTACACGACAAATTTGAACCTTTTTTTAGACAAAGAAGTCTATACCTCTATTATATGCAGAATTTGATGCTGAACACGAATATGATAGTCGTTTTTCTCCTATACGTCCAGATTTTTAGTTATCTTATGTTTTTTATTTACTTTGAAAAAGTGTAAAAGTCCGAGGTCGAAAACCAGTAACATAGTACTTATAACGAAGTTATTTATATTTTAAGGACTGAAAATAATCCAGCAATAGTCAGCCATCATTCTCGGATCTACTCTTTCTTGATATTGCTGTTCCAGTGTTGAAAGGGTCTGGTGAAATCGTTCAGCATGTTCATCTGTGACCTGTTCCATCTCGGATGAGAAAAAGTCAATGTGACTTTTTAGAAAGTGAATTTTTGGAGACATATTCACCTTCATCAGTTCAAATGCATCCAGCATTTCTGAAACTATATCTCGGTAATCAGGAGATCGATGTTTGCCTGAGAAAAAAAATAAAAATAAATAGCAAACACCATTTAATGTTATCTTACGTATGTTGTTCAAGTGATTGAAGTATGAAAACATACCAAGAAAGTTTTCCATACACTTTTTATGGTATTCCAGGCACGCAATTCAATTAAGGATAATGCATCTTGAAACTGTGGACTTTTCATTAATTTCCTCGTTTCTGGCCCAACAAAGAGACCTTGTTTTACTTTGGCTGTTGACAGTCGCGGAAAAATATTCTTCAGTGTTTTCATTGGCTCACCTTCCGAATCCAAAGCCTTGACGAAATTTTTGAAAATCCCAAGCTTGATATGCAAAGGTGGTAAAATTACTTTTCCCGGTGGTACAAGAGCCTCGTGGAAGACATTTTGCACACCTGGTGTTCGATTTACACGTTCTGGACAATGGTTTCTGACAAAACTATCAAGTTGATCTTGGTAGATGGATTTGCATGTGTGTTCCACGTCATCCGGTCTCCAGTTGGCTTTCATGTCATCAGGTGTTTCTGATACTTCATCATCGCTGTCAGAAAGAATGTTTAAATCCTTTGGTGGAACAGGAGGTTCCTTTCCTGGTTCATATGGTCTTGACAGGACTGCTGACGGTAAATCAGGATAATAAATAAGATGAGCTGTCTTTTTACTGTGACCACGAACATTTGTCAAACAGAAATAACAATCGTTAACATGATCCTTCTGCTCATGCCAAGCCATTGGAGTTGAAAATGGCATTTGTTTCAGTTTTCCAGAGGACCATAGAGAGAGATAAGAAAAACATTTCTGGCAGACGCAATGGGGCGCAAATGACTTGTTCTAGTCCCCTATTTTCATTTTAAAGTACTGAAAAAAGGCTTTGAATTCTGGGAGTAATGGATCTGGATGCACCTTTAAATATAAATTTTCCACAAATATAACAAATTTAATTTATTAAAAATAACTTACGCGAGAATTATAAAATAAATTGCAGTAATGACACAATTTGAAGCAATGCACAATAATTACTTGTTAAAACAATAGAACAAATTAAATGTAAATATTGTTTACAATATTTGATTGTTATTAAAGTAATAATTAATTGCCCGTAAATTGTATTCTTAATATATATTTGATGCAATATTTAATATTTTCTATTATTTTACTATTTAGAAATTAATTTCTTTTAAGTTATAATTTAAAATATATAAAAATATTAAATTAATAATAAGAATGCAATTTATTCTATTGTTTTAACTTGTAAGCATCGAACTTTGATTTAAAATATAAAATTTATATAATTATCAGTTTTTCTCAATTTACAAAAATCTGGACATATAGGAGGAAACTGACTATCATATTCATGTTCAGCATCACATTCTGCATATAGTAAAGGTAAAGACTAAATTTGTCTAAATTTGAGTGTCGGGCAGTGTTATTCTTATTAATATGCTTTTAAAAAACTTAAGGCTAATAAAGATAGTAATTCAATTTTTTTCGGGGGAGATTTATCCCCCTAATCCCTTATGCGTACGCGCCTGCTCAGAATAATCATTTCAATTATCATAATTGTGCATATATTTCAAAAAGTTTTTTCTTTTCAACTGAAAATCTAAGATCAATTGGAATTTAATAAGTGCGATTCTCTCATTGACTCCAATATATTTTCATAGCTGTGAAAAAAATCATTTTCCAACCCAAATTATAAAGAAGTTTACAAATCAGTTCAATAAACTGATAATATGTTTGAATATTCTTCGCAATCAAGTCAATAAACATTAATTATCAATAATTTTGAAGATTACCGTAAATTCCGGACTATAAGCCGCACTTAAAAACCTGAAATGAGTTGCGGCTTATACGTTAATGTTTTAAGTGCTCAAAAAATATTTTAAATTAATTTAAATATTCTTTAAACAAGTCATAATTCAAAATTTTTTACGGTATATTTTTATTTTACGGTTAGTTTACGTTATAATAAATTATTTCAATTTTAGCCATGAACCGATCTTCATATACCTCAGAGTGGAAATTAAGAGCAATTAAATTAGCTCAATCAAATAAAAATCGTAAAGCTGCATTAGAACTCAATGTCAATGTGTCAATTATCAGAAGATGGAGAAAGCAAGAAGATGAGTTGAGACAAGTTAAAATCTCGTAAGAGCTTTCGTGGAAGCACTCCAAGATTGGAACATCTTGAAGATGATCTTAAGAATTGGGTCTATGAAATAAGATAAGTTGGTAGAAGCATTTCAACGGTCTCTATACGGCTCAAAGCCAAGACACTAGCTAAAGAATTGGGAATTATGAATTTCTCAGGATAACAATCTTGGTGCACCAGATTCATGAAACGAAATAATCTTTCGATTCGGTGCAAAACGACATTAGCCCGACGCTTTCCTGCAGATTTTGAAGAAAAGGCCAGTATATTCCGTGAGTTTTGTCAAAGAAAAATTACAGAGAAGAATATACATCATAATAACATTTTCAATATGGATGAAGTATCTATCCCTTTTGATATGCCAGCTAATCACACCATTGAACAGGTTTGTGCTAAATCAGTTCTAATTATGACCACAGAAAACGAAAAAACATCCTGTACTGTTGTTTTAGCTTGTTCTTCGAGTGGATTAAAGTTACCACTAATGGTAATTTTTAAAAGGAAAACGTTGCCTAAAGGCAAATTTCCTGATGGAGTTGTAGTAAAGGCAAATGAAAAAGGATGGATGGACGAAAAATTAATGCAAGCATGGGTTGGCGAAGTTTTTATTAAGAGACCAGGTGGGTTCTTCCATACATCATCCTCAATGCTTATCTGTGATTCAATGCGTGCACATCTTATCGAAGCTGTAAAGTCATTACTGAGACGTGCCAATACTGTCTTATCCGGTTATCCCTGGCGGATTGACTAAGATTGTTCAACCTCTAGATATCTCAGTCAATAAATCATTTAAAGTCAAATTAAGAAACACTTGGGAAGAGTGGATGAAGTCCGGAGATCATACTTTTACTAAAACAGGTAGACAGCGAGGAGTTGACTTTGTTACTATAACTAAATGGATTCTTGAAAGTTGGAACACTATTCCAACATCAACAATCATTAACGGTTTCATTAAGGCAGGCATTATTAATAGTTCTGGCGTACAAGGTGTAATTGAGACCAAAAATCAAGCTGTGGATTCAGATGCAGTAACTAATAGCAATTCTGAGTATCATGAAAATTTAAATGATTTCTTAGAAAACTAATAAAATATTTTGGTGAATATATTATTTAGTGTTATTAATTTATTTCCTTTGAACTGATTTATTTAAAATGGGCTTCAAATCCTTACATTTAGTGTGCGGCTTATAATACGGCGTATTGTACATGCGGCTTATACGTTAATGTTTTTTTGGGAAAAGCAGGCAATGTGCGGCTTATAGTGCGGAAATTACGGTAAATAACGCTCATCGAATTTAAATATCATTACTTCTTATAGATCAACCTCATCTTCCGACAAAAATAGAAATGACATATAATCATTTATATACCACATTGATGCTCATGTAATCATTTTGTAATAAATAAATCATAAAAATACTTTCAATAACGTTGTATTAGAAGGAGTTTGTAGATGGATATAACATTATTATGCCATGAATGCTTATATATATACCATTTCCCGATCAATTTAAACTTTTTCCAAATTAAATTAAACTTTAATAATAAAATTTTTTAAATTGGTGATAATATTTGGGTCGTGATACTATATGGGTTGGTGATACTAATTGGTGATATTAAGTATACATTAAAGATAAAAATAAATATTTAAATGAATTAAAACTAGAAATGAATATGAACAAAATAGAGATGTGAATAATAATTTTCAAATTGACATACAAGTAAACATTTTTATCAAAATGAAAATATTAATAAAAATAATACCACAAATAACAATAATTAAAATTGCAATAAAAAACTACGGGTAAAAGTAACATAAAGTAAAACAATTTAATTTACATAAGTACAAAAATTTACAAGTGGTCCTTCGTTTGTGCTCGCTAATAACGATCTCATCTGTATTTTAATTTTTGAAAATGCGTTTTCAATCGGTTTAAGCATATATGAGTAACGGTGACAAAAATTTAAACTCATAATCGAATGACCTGGGAATGTTTTCCAAATCTTGTCGTCCATGAATTTTAGCATTGTCGAGAATAATACACACTCTGTTCATCGATTTTACATCTTTTAAGCTTTCGCACAATTCCTGAATATATTCGGAGAAAATGTTGGAGTTTACAATGCAGTGCGATATGATCTTGGAAAAACACATTCTTGAAATAGAAATGCTTGTAATTAGTGTTACAGATCTTCCCGTTTAGTTGGTATTTGAATGTTAGTTCTTGTGCCTTCTCTTGATCTTCCCACTGAACGGCAAAAATGTAGATTAAACGATCATTCATCCACATATATTATAATAGAAAAATCTCCAGCAAAATTATTGTTAAACCAAAGTACATAGGTTCTCCGTTGCTCAATTATAGCTTCCGAATTCAGACGATCTAACTCATTGCTTTTTTTCAATTTTAGCCGTAATATTTTCAAACATCGATCTACAGAAGACTTTGAAATAATAAAGTATTGTCCTTTCCATGTATCAATAGATTATTTTATTTGATTCATCGTATGTTCCGGAAATGTGCTCACAACATCTTTGATTTTTTTCGATTACATCCTGTGTAAGGTTTTCATTATCACTTCCTCCCTTAGTGCGTTTGCTAATTTCCACCGATTCATCATACTTGCGTAATATTGATTTGACAGTCTCGATATTAATTTCCAAGCTACGTGCGGTTTGTACTATAGTATATCCTTCATCCTTTACAGTTCTTATCAATCGTCTTCAGGTATATTCGAAGATTTCGGACGAAGATACTTTTCAAATGTGCACTGTGCCGTTTGCTTTGTGACCCAATCCGGATGAACATTGTTGATGTGATTCCTCAAGTTGGTAAAGCCGGATTTTTCTTTTTGTCGAATGGGATTTTTTGATTCCGGACACAGTAGGCACTTCCATCTATCCTGCTCCCCCACGGTTGTCAATTTTTAAAAAAATTTTGTATTTCAGTCTTGCTAATAATTGGATTGGTCATTTGAGTTGGGGGTTTAAATTAATAGATAATAAATGACCTTTAAACTGTACAATATTGAAACAAAATAATTGTTATTTTAATAATTATACTAATCGAGTTTGGTTTAATGCGTCATAATTTAAAAACCCATTCTTTAATTACAGTTAACTTGACCTGGTCTTATTTGTACTGCTCACTTTACAATTAATTGCCATTAATTGGATAACTCCAATCAATTATTGCAAGCCAATAATTGCAATTAATTGCAATATAAATGTATTTTTTCACAGCCTTGTGTTTAACAATTGTAAAAAAGTTTTATGTTTCAATTTTTAAATAGAATATGTTAAAGTTACTAAGAATCCTAAATATTTCATGTTCATTAAAAATTATCACAAATAAATTAATTTAAATTTAAAAAAGAATCTTTTATGAAAAAAAAGCTCAATAACCTATTCATTGAAGACACTCCATCTTTGACTAGACCATTCATTGTCCTTGTTCCGGTTCTTGTGAAGTCGCCCTATAATTATTTGACTAAATATTACATATACATTTGTAAAACTTGAGACCTTCATAGCTGCTGTTCCTGAATATTGACGACTGAGAGCATCCCCGTTATTAGCCCACATGAATTGCATGATTTGATAAAATTTACAAGGTAAACTTTCCTCTGGAGATAACAAACCTAATTTGCGTAACTAAAATGAAAACTGTTATGAAAAAGTACTATTTTTTCAGTAAGTAATTTAAGTAAAAATACATGCTGGGACCATTAAGTACTTGGACTGACTATGAAAGATAAAATGCAGAGATTTAATTTATTCTACAGCAAACAGCCAACCTACATGAGTTTACTTCTCAATGTAAGAGTCCTTATTGACCAATATTTTGTTAGCAAACTACTAATTCTGAAACGACTTTTTGAATAAATTCGAATTTAATTCTGCAAATAAATTTATAATGTCGGCTCTCACTTCCTTAGTCAAATTAAACAAATTTCCAAGAATCATCTTCTTCAGGTTTGGAATAACCAAAGGTCCCTGGGTGCCACGTATGAGCTGAACAAAAGATGAACAAGTAGCGTCATTAATAACTACCATGGATACGACACATTTGTGAATTGCTTTGCTGCACTGAATCAGCCACAATGAAGATCATCTTTTTTTCTTCGCAGCTATCGGATTTCAGCAATTATTGAGAAACAGTAAGCCCTATTTAATCTGAATTTCTTGCTGACAAAATCCCTTTTTTGATACCATGTCTGTGCTAAAACAGTCTATTTTTCATATATCAAAAAAATTTAAACAGACTACAATACTGAATTGAATCTATTTGAGCAAATGACGAAATGTTTGAAATGTCGATTCACTGTCCTTAAAAAAATATACAAAATGAAACATTAAAACAAATTAAATTTTCATTGCCCACATAATTTATAATTTAACCATAAAATTTTCAATAAAGTATACAGTTTTTACTGTCGAATCCCGGTACTTAATGGTCCGACCACGTACAGATGGATGATAAAGCTATAAAGTTGTTAACTCATACAAAAATGTTTGTGTATTTTTTTTTAAAACTTAATTATTAGATATGCTTAACCTTAACACATTTCCACAACTTAATTTGAAGGCTGCGTTGTTGTTCGTAGCTCGAACCCAGTTCAATATTTGATACTGTAAATTTTATTTGCAATTGAGATCAAATAACAAACACCATACAATTTTATATTTGATAATCACAAAAATTGTACATGGATCTTTGATATGATAATTGAGGCTAAATAAAAATTTCTTTTAAACTTCTTTGAAGTTTTATATTTGATTATTGTGTTTAAAATTTATTTTTTTTGTTTTTAAATTTTGATATTAACTTTTGTATAATTTTTTAAAGGGTATTTATACCCAATTTAACTCTATATAAATATATATAAAAATGAAAACATATTTTAAAAATTTTTAATTATTTAAGTCATTATTATATTTTATTTTAAAATATAATTATATTTATGATTTTGGCCAACATGTGTGATTTTTTTTCCAAATTTTTTGACTGCAGATTGTTAATTAAAAACAATCGCAGTTTGCATTTTATCAAAAGTTTGAACAGCTGATTCCCAATTAGTTTGGGAATTGTCAAAAATTGAATTTGTTGCAAATAAATTT
>MQRK01229842.1:571-11327 GCA_001938485.1 Girardia tigrina
AGGTCGGGGGTCAAATCAAAAATTTGTAGCTCACGTGAATTACATGAATTCTTCATGCATTGATCATTTTCAAAGACAGACTCCAACTCACCAAGTGGATCGAGAAAACAGAGATTTGCCACTCTCTCATGAGCCCCAACGAATTGATCAGACAATCTATCTCGAGCGTGATTGTCGACAAAATTGGATAGAATATTTCTGTTTAATTGGAATCAATTTCTTATTTCAATGAGTCTTTAGCATAAATCAACTGTGGTAAACTATCTGAGATTCCGAATCCAGACTTGAGTTTCAGATTGGCAACGGACCGGAAAAAATCGATCATATTGCATCGGTGATTGATCAGAATCGAAAGTAAACGAAATAGCAAATCGTATTTATTGTCCAAACTTCTCTCTCTACTTTTCAATTCCAATGAAAGCAATCTGGCATCAAAGAAACTCTCAGCTTGTTTCTTCCGTATCAAAATTCCTGAAATTTGATCAAATAATTCAACCAAAAGAGGAAAATTTTCGTCAATAGATAATAATTTAATGGAATGTTTGGCCGAAATAAAATTTAAATTTCCCAATTCATCAAAATACAATTTTAAATTGTTTTTCGTTTCATTCTTTCTTAATATATTCTAATCAAATGTTAATGGTTATTTGAAAAATCGGAAAGACAAAATTCGCGCTAAAACTTTTATTAATCAAATTGAACTAACAATCACAATGGCGACTTTCGAATTGTAATAAATTCAAAATTCAGTTCGCACCAAAACTTTAATTATGATCGATTAAAACAAAATTCGATTTTCAAATAATAATTTTCAAAATTAAATGAATAAAAACAAATTCGAAAAAACTCATTGTGTCATCACTTTTACAAAATAGAAATCAGTTGGATTAAATTATTCAGGTAGTTAAAAATAAATTCCAAATTTTAAATTATCCGGCAACCTTGACGATTTTATCTATGATTACATTGAGTTCATTTTCAGTAACTAAATTCTGTTTTTGGTGACGGACACTTGAAGCATTTAATTTCGAAAAGATATTTTCTTCATTTATTTTGAGATCTGATTCCTTTTTATCAATCGTTGATACGATCTTCAGTTTTTTCTGGTTGATAATTATCAATTATTTGATTTGCCGGACGCTTTTTTTGATTTGTTCACACTCCTTTCAATATCATCGAAGATATCGAACGAATTCGATTTATTCTGATTTTTATCGCGAAACACCTTTTTCTCAAAATATATATTTAGTAATTTTTTTTTCCTTTTTATAAATTTTAAAGTTTTCAAACAATCAATATGAAACACTCGGGCAAGTCAGTATGTCAGCATATAAGCTACCCGAGCACTGCTCGGAGTCACTAAAAACAGATATCAAGAGCGTGAATTTTGTTGCCTTCATTTGAGAGCATGTGTATAGATGATTATTAATGTCAATTATTTAAGTTACACATATTGGAGCAATATTTTTATATAATAAGTTTTAAATCCGAAACATCATATTCATGTTTGTTATAATACTAAAAAATAACACATTTTAGTGCTCATGGAGATGTTATGCTGCCATCAATGATAAATCAAAAGCCACCTGGAAAATATACACGCACTCCAAATATGTTGCAACTAATCAGGAAAATAACTCGAGGATATTTTTTCCAAACAGTACAGCATCGAAAGAAACCAAGGATTCCTTGTTTATTCAAACAGTCAATAATTCTCCAAATGTAAATTGCTATTTATGTACAGGAAAGGTCTCTTCCAGAAAGTCCATGTCTTCAGATGACCGATATCTACAAAATTATTCGTGTCCTCGACATAGACGTTGTTTTATGAAGCCACATGTGCGTTCAGTTCGATCCACAAATAATATCATTTCTGATCAAATGGAAGGTTTCAGAAACATGGTAAGAAGAGCAAGTACTTCATTAAATCTCGCGAAACGTCGATGGTCTTTAATAAGAAGAAATTCTAAAGATCATATTGCTCCATTTTCAAATTGTACAGAAGGTTACTGTGAAGATAAATCATGTATGATTTAATATTTTTATTGTGTTTATATGATTATAAATTAGATAATTTTAATTTTTAAAGATAATTTTAAATAAAATAATGTCAAAGGCTAAAAATATGGAAAATCATTGCATTCTGAATTATGATAGAAAATAAAGAATCGAAAAATATTCTATTTTTTAATAAAATTTGAAATATTAAATTTCTTTTATTTTATGTTAAATAAAGCAAATAAATTTATTAAATTTTTTATTAAAAATTATTAACTTGTTCAGTGAGAATGGAAATTAAATAAGTTTTTGTAAGAAGTAATATTTAATCATCTGAAGCAAAATCCTATATGGGAAGTTAAGAATTTATACCTTTAACACTTTGTTATGATATTGTTGATGAATATAAATGTAATGGGTGTGGTACCACATACATTGGAGAGACTGCATGTCATCTCTGTAAATGAATTCAAGAACATGTCGAAAAGAGAGTATGAGTAATATTGCAGAACGTCGGAAAAAATGTAAATGTGAAGTTAATATTAATAATTTCAAAATTCTGTGTAAGCATTTTGATAGTTATTGGGAGATAGTGTTGTGTGAAGCATTGTTAATTAGGTCACGTTGCCCTAAAATCTATGTTCAATCGGCAATCTCAACCAGCTTATTGAGAATTTTTGATTATCTTGATTTCATGTAATCGATTATATAATCATTTTAGTATTTTTGTATATACAGGGGACTTAATTATTAATCAGTGACCTGAAGATGACGGTTGATCCGTCGAAATAAATTCTCAATAAATATATTTTTTAATGGATAAATTTTGGTATTCATAACAAATTATCATCCGGAATTCATTTTATCAATAAAAAGAAAAATTTCATTATTTTATTTTAAGTTATTAACAAGCAAATGGAATTGAGATCATTTAATATGTTTTACTTTTTTATTGACAAAAGCAAATAACTGAAATCATAAAATTGAAATTCTAATAATTAATGATTTAAATTCTTTAAGAGAAAAAAATGTTAGTATAAAGAATTTTTTAATTACTTATAAATATTAGAACAAAGAGACTTATTTATCATCTAATTAAGAGCGGTTCATTTAAAAGAAGATGATATTGAGTGAGAAGACAATGTTTAAGGAAGGCAGAATCAACATATCAAGATACTATTGTTCTTCTTATTGATAATACACCTTGTCACCGTCAATTGAGTGTATTTTGGAAGAAGAAGAATCTAGAGCCAATAAAAATCTTAGATTAGCTGCAGACAGTCCAATGTTGAACTGAATTGATGCAGTTTAGTCAAGTTTAAAAGGTGTCGGTAAAACTACAATTGACAATTCAATTACTTAATATCAAGAGAGAGCAAAATGAATCAGGTCGAAATAAAATGGAGTATCGTTTGTATAAATTGGAAAACATTGTAAAAAATGCACTTACTGAAATTTCTTCAAGTGTATAGAATAAATATATTGACAGGATTCTAGAATTGTGGCCAGGTGTATTAAACCATGATGTTCCTTATTAATTTGAAATTGTTGAAATTAAATTAAAATATATTTTTTATCTTCAATTCACGAAATGGTTTTCATATATTAATAAATAATTTTAACTGTTTCTGAAATAAATATGACGTTTCAGAAATGTTTCTGGCAATTACCGAAATGAACATGAATTTTCCAAAATGATTCTGATTATTTCCAAGTTTACTTGGATTAAACTTAGTTTGAAACTGAAGAGATATAAATTTTCAACAAAAGTAATTTCCTGATTGTCAATGCTCCACCAGAACCTAGTGATTCTTCCTAACTTCAGCATTCATTTGATTTCGTAATTTTAAGCAAAATAAAAGACTTTAAACAATATTAAATACTACAGTGTTCTATTCTAATTAGTGTGGCTGCTGAAAAAGTTGATTTTATGAATTATTAAAATTATTTATATTTTTTATAATATTTTAAATTTCTTGATTATTATTTTAGAAAAAAAAATTCAAAACTGTAACATTTTATAGTATATCTCAGAAAGTTCCCTGACAACTGCGTACATGAACAATTACGTAAAGAACAATTGGATAAAGACAAGTGCATACATTATAAAATAACTACAAAAAAATAGAAGTCATTGAATATTCGGACCATTTGTTGTATGATTATCCTATGTCATCGACTGTTATGGAAAGATATTTTGTTTTTTATTAATGTGTATATATTATATTGAATATACAAATACATACGATATCGGCCATGGCATTAAAAATTTTTCATTTTTTTACCAAAACAATCAAATAAATTATAATTTTTCAGATAAACAAACAAATGTATTTTCTTCAAGAAACACATAAGGTTTGAAAAAGTGTTAGGTGCATAATAATCAATATTTTGTAACATTTTCATTATTTTAAAATCTTCTTTGCTTTGCGATTAGCATTGATGTAATTTGTCTTTAACACAGCTCCGAGGTCACTTCAATTTACTATGTTCGATCTATATCTTCCTGTAGATGTGGAAAAGATATGATATTTTTCACGATTCCCCATCAATTTCATGAATTTAAGATCTTTTGAATAACTGAACCAATCAAGCATTTTTGATTCGATTCACTTGAAATCTTTGATGGACTACTTAAACCTTATCATATTGTGCTGAATAATGCTTGAACACATTACACTGAAGGCAATGCATCCAGACGGGTAATTTTTCTTCTACAACTGTATGGTAAAATTTAGCATTCATCATTTGATCTTTGGATAAATAATGAAGGCTACCACGACTAACAAAGGTAAAGCACACAAATATCATAACTTGGTGTATGTTATACATTATAAGAGACAAAGTTTGGATCATTATGATTGAATTTAGAGGACTTTAAACAAATCTGCGAATTTTTATATATTTGTGAAATGTACTTTTATCTAAAAATAACACAGATTCCCAATTTTCAATGGTTCAATCCTGTATTTTCGATATAAAACTAAACGACTTTGAACAGCAGCCATGGGTATTAGTGACTTTCGGGAAATAGCACGAGTTGCAAGTCCACTTGAAACTGCCGTTTAGTACTGCGATTGGATACTTATGCAAATACTAGAAGCTGTGCTTTAACTCTTGACGATGTAACAAAATGATCTTAGATGACCTGTCGCTTTATCAAAGTGATATCCTTCTTGGTAGTTTTTCGGGAAGGCCATTTTTGTTGAACTTCATTGAGAATTCTGTTCACAGTTGCACATGATACAGATAAGCATCTAGCAATAATATTCTGATGGTAACTTTATTTATTGAGTAAAATGATGGAAGTTGTTTGTTCTCCTCTGATGTCCTTTGTACGAGCCATTTGTAATGTTTAACAAAAAAGAAATTACAAATAATTAATGAATGATCAAATCATGAAAACAAATAGTCAAACTTCATGAAATAATTTAAACGATAATCAATAAATTCATATAAACCATCAAATTCCTTTAAAATGTCTTATTTTATATTTAAAAAATGCAATTATACTAAATTGACAAATCATTTCTAATGTCATGGTCAGTAATGTATACGTAATTTTTTTTTCAATAAGGTTTCATTTCAAATAAAACCATTAAGAATTTAATAATTATTAATGTAAAGGAGTTAGTTTATATTTTCATTTCGCCAAAATAGTTAATTATTTTTTTAATGTGAAAGTTTTAAAAAAGTATATAAATGCAAAAGTTTTAAAATTAAAAATTATATTATAAAGAAAACCATCAAAAATTAAATACATATATAAAAATAAAAAAAATGTTTACAGTTGTAACAATTGATATATTTTAAAAAAAAAGTTTTGAAATAAGAATTTTAAAATAAATAATAAACGGATTAAACTTTATAATATTTTAAGAAATATTTTTTTAAATAAAATTTTTATTTTAAATTAAAATTTAATAGTTTTAGAATAAAATTTAATAAAAATTTTTAGTTATAATTTAAAAATTAATTTTATTAATTTTAAGTTTTAAAATTTAAAATTTATTAAATTTTACAAATTGAATTGGAAGAAAAACTTAATAGATTGATTTTGATGAAATAATTTAATTAGCAAGAAATTTGTTGAATGATGTAAATTATTGTCATTAATAAAATTTTGGTGTTAAATTATGAACCTTGAATCTAATGATAGTGAAATTGGCATAAATGCTACTTACAATAAAAAAAATAAAAAGATAATATCAATGTACGCACTTGTCATTGCTCATTTGTCTTTCCGTGATAGTCTGGCCATCATCACATAATTCCCCTTTCCTGACATCCCCAAACATGTAAATTATAAAACTATTGTGTTCAAACTTTATGTTCACCAGTAATATAATTATCCCTTTGTAAAGAAAAATAGTTTTTACGTCGAAAATATTAAAGTTAATACAATATAACTAAAACTTCATTGAATCTGGAAGATTCCAGACGCTCCTAGTAGCTAAAGGTGTCATCATATGTAGCTAAAAATGTTTTGTCTAGAAACTAGATAAAATTTCGGTAAAGGTCGTGAAATTTTCTGACCTCTATATGCCGTAGATTTAGCGTAGTGCCTATTTCACAATGAAAAGAGTCTCATGGATATATCTGGTCGTTTAAGTGCTAAATAATTCAATTATTTGAGGGTTTGTTTTAAATTTTTTTAATATTTTATGGTTTTATATAAATTGTAAATTAAAATTTAGGATAGTTTGTAATATTTTAGAAGTATTTAACCGATATGAAAATAGTGAATTTCAATTTATTTATGTTTGCAAAGTGAATTAAAATTATAAGTGAATATTAAAATTTAGTAGAGGGTGTAAAGTTTCTATAAGAATTGTTTTGAATTTAGTTTATCAGTAAAGGGAGATGGAGAATGAAAATCGTGTTTGAATGATGTTATTGATAAAGAGTAATTTATTGTTTCTTAAAAATTAAAACTTTTGTTATGGAAGATAACATAAGCATAACGAACAATAATAAAAATATCATTTTAATTTTATTTGTTAAGAACTCACACATTTGTTACAACATTTATTACAATCACAATATCGATAATCTTTATGACAATCCGTAGTAGTGCTTTCGCTCATATTCATCGATCAATGTTTAATACTTCTCATAACAAAAATCTGAACTAACATTCAACTATATATTTTATCTAAAATATTTACTTCAAATGTTATTGGTTAAAATAAAATTACTTTTATTATCATTTAAAAATATTAATTTAATGATTTAATTATTTACAAATTAAAAAAAAATAAAAGTAATTAAATAAAAGTAAACACCACTCGGAGAAAAACAAATATCCATAACTAAATTATATTTATTAAAGACACATAATTATCGGATATTGAAAAATATTTGGAATAATTGATTGATTGCTAATAATTCCAATTTCCAATCTGATTTTCATTTCCCGGAAAAATTCTGCCAATTATTAAAACAAATTTGTTTCTTATTTAATTTACATTTAACTTATATTCTATTTATTTAATTATTTCTTAAAAAAATTGAGGAACTAAATTACTAAAGTTTTATTTTTTTGATAAACCGGTATTTTATAAAATTAAATTTAATTAACTAATTTAACTTAATTTTGATTTTCTATTTCAAAAATTTTCCGTTTACTATTAATTCCTAACTAGGGCCATGAAGCAAATTAAAAATTATAATAGGTCGGTAATGGTGTAAGAAAGATTGAGTGATTTGTCAACTCTAAATATCAATTCTGATTTTGCACGAAACTTAGATTTTTCAAATATTAATAAAGAATTTGATGGAACAAAAGCACACAAGGCGGGTTTTAAATAATTATCGATATATTTGAACAAAATTTATTAATATAAACAGGGTTTTTTCAACAATTAGTTTTAATGCTTTTTCTGTATGTTTGATTGCTTGGGGAATAGAGGGGGGAGCACTGGTTCATCGGGTTTCACATCAGTACCTTTAGATGGGCCTATTATTGCGATTGTTCGTCCGTCTCAGAAGGACCGATCAGGCGCTGCAGCAATTATCGAGCCAACGAATACTGAGTTATAACACGAGAGATCCAATACACATAAAAAGGGGGTCCATACCTCCGTCATATATAACGGTACCATATCTGTGAACACACAAGAGTGGGGTCAGTGATCCTCAGTTAAGTACCTCTGACATAACGGACAGTACCCACTATCAGTGAACACATCGATGTTGGCTCCAGAACCCTATAGAATACATCATACAAAACGATCTCTATGTCAACATGAATCTTCAACACCATCAACAGGACATCACCACAAACCATGATCAGCTCCAAAGACCGAGTCAGAGTCACAATCATCAAAGATTGGCCTCTCTTGTAGCCTCGCCATCAAGGCTGTCGGGTCGTGTATCTCGTCTTCAAATGTGTGCACGTTTCGTCTCACCCGCAAGTCCTCGAATGCCGCCCATTCTCTCGCGCTCCATCGGATATTGAATTTGTATTTTGGATTTCATTTGTATATTGGGATTGGAATTGTTAATTTATTTTGAATTTCATTATGAATCAAAACAAATTTTTTTAATTGAAAATAATTTTTTAATGCCAATATTATAGTAATAAAGTTTTTTTATTATGTACAATTTCTTTATAATTTTTGAAAATTTTTGGGTTGTTTAAATTCAAATAAAGAGAAACGGTATAACGAGGCCCACATTTTTATCTCTCTCAGGCTCTGTTTTTTTTCATTATTTTTATTACCTTACTTTCTTCATAAATATATATATATATATATATATATATATATATATACGGAATTTCTGAAACCTATTATTTAAGGCCTTTTACTCAATCAATTTTCTCCAAACTTTGCACATTTACTCATTTTTGATGACAATAAATAATAATATGAAAATATGGTCTCAGAATTATGAACAAATGGTCCCATCGAAAAAATTATAATGATCTACTTATAAATTATAAGTAGTTTATATAAAGATAAAAAAGAAAATGTAATCGTAATTTTCCCTTCTATAAAAGATAACAAAAAATTCTCTTTGTATAGTAGAGTTCTATCAGCTTTAAGAATGGATATCAAAAAAATTTTGATTTATTAGTTAATACTTAATTTTTTATACGTATTTATTAGACATCAAACCAAATGAATCAAATCCAACATCTCCTCTTTTTGACCAAGAGGAAGAAGATTTTATCTATCAAAAGGGTCCACCAATTAAGTATTTTTTAATATATTTTGTTGTCTGTCTATGAAACCAGTTTAACTTCAGAACAAAAAAATGCGATTCGCGTGTTGAGAAAAATAAAATATTTTGTAGCTAGAAAAAAGTTTCAAGTAATTATATTTAAATATATTTATATTTTAGTAAAAGAGGACCTGAATTTTATTGTTGCATAGATTGTAAAAGTCTGTTCAATAAATACCTTATATAAAATTGTCTAAAGAAAAAGGTTTTTGATTATGAGTCCAACAATTTAGGCGCTACTGTATAACAAAAAATGAACTGTAAAATAATTTGTTGAAAAAAGTGAAGTTGAGAAAAAGGAGAAGCATGAAACAAAAGTATTTAAAGATAACCACATATAAGAGAAATATTTTTTGATGAAAAGTTTCCAAAAAGAGGACTTATGTTTTTGGAGGACTTTATTCTCACCCAATTTAATGAAAATTTTAATAAAAAAGATAATATATGTTAATAAATAAAAAATTATTCTTTTATTAACTTGATTAATATAAAGTTTGTTTCTTTTTCTAGTTTCTTTCATCAATTTTCTTTACCTGGTGTATCATATTTAGTAAGCGTGTTTTTTAATGTATTTTATTTGGTATCTTTGTTACAGTAAAGAAGAAGAATCAATTCAATAATTAAGAAGAGAGAGCAATATCACCAAAGCTCTCATAACAAAAACTCATTTTACTATTTCTTTTTCTGATTTCTTGTACTCACCATAGGATTTTTTATGAAGTCGTCGCCCCAAAGAGGGAGAAAACGGAAGACTGCAGAAACAGCTATTAGTGATGTTAGATTCGATATCAACATATGAATTCGTAACACCAAAATGTTACTAATATAACACAATGTCATACTTTTCGAACAAGTTTCGAGGAACAATGTTTCTTTTTCACAAACCGTTTATACATAAAGATAATGTAATATAAATGTGAATACTTAATTTATTATTTTTTTTTGGAATTTACAAAATTAATTTTATAACATTTCTTTTATTAAAATTTTATCCTCTATAAATTTTGATAAGACTCTTCCTTTAATCCTTTGTTTTAAAAATCTTAAACTAATCTTTTCATTTTTATTTTGTGTTCTTTTAAAATTTGCATTTTTTTAGTATTTTAATTTATAAAACATATTTGTTACTCTAAATTTTTTCCCATAAAAGATTTTAAAATATTTTAAATATTAAATTTCAAAAATTTATGTGAGCTCTCCAGAATCCTAACAAGTAAAATGAAGAAACTTGAATAAAACAAATAAAAAAATAATATAAAATTTAATTCAATCGATATCCTTATGAATATCAATTAATTTAAAGTACAATTTCAAACTATTGTGTTGGCCAAAAAGTCATTGCGTTTTTGAGTACGTCATAATAAAAAACTTGAAAATATAAAATGATGTGATAAAATTTAAATTCAATTATACAGGGTGGGCCAAAAGTAGGGTTACAGTTGCTTCATTATCTGTTTCGCCTTCACAATCACGTTTAGATATAAATTATAGAAAATATTACTGAACTCTTATTCTATGTTACATACTCATG
>MQRK01229843.1:8579-20914 GCA_001938485.1 Girardia tigrina
ATGCTTTCAATTTTCTGGGTACGGGATATTACTTTTAAACTTATTGCATTATCTAACGCTTTCAAAATAGAATTTTTAAATATTTTAAACCCCTCTGAATATGGCACAGTTAACACATAACCAATTCCCAAACTTTTATCATTCGTGTTGCAAGATTGCTCTTGATCTTGAACATCTAAAATTTTAGCATTACTTTTTTTGTCAATTAATTTATCAATAGTTTCCTTTGTTAATTTCTCTACTACCGATTTTGAATATCCGTTATCATATAATAATTTGTTTAATTTATTAAGACTGTCATTACATCCTTTATATGAAGATGAAAGAGCCCATGAGCGAAAAATAAAACCTTTAATCATATTTCGACGATATTTGGGTTCACAGAAACTGATCGGTGTTGTATACAACCCCGTGTCAGTTTTCTTTCTGTAAATCTCAGTCTCATAACGTCCATTTTTTCTTTCAATTAATAAATCAAGAAAGGTCAATTTCTTATCTTGTTCTTTCTCCATAGTAAACTTTACATTTGAATGCAAAGAATTCATATAATTTAAAAATGGGTAAATATCTGCTTCATTTTGAAAAATCAAAAATACATCATCAACATAGCGTTTATACGCTAGAGGTTTCCGACCGACAAAAGAATCGATTTTATCTTCAATACTCGAAAGAAATATTGAAGCCAAAGTGGGAGCTAATGGTGAACCCATAGCTACTCTATCAACTTTTTTGTACCAGTCATTATTGAACAAAAAATGCACATCTGACGTGGCAAAACTTAACAATTCACGAAATTCAACTTCATCAAGTATACTGTGATTAGTAGTATTACTTCTCCAAAGATTGCAGCACAAATCAATAGTCTCTTTCAATGGAACGTTTGTAAATAAACTTACAACATCAAAAGATGCCATAATTTCATCATTATTATTAATATCGAATTTATTGGGAGAGAGTGACATGTGAAGCGTTATATATTAGATCTTTGGATCCTAAAATTAACGTTCAAACTGCACTCTCTACAACTTTGTTGAGAGTTTTTAAATGATGTACTGATTACGTATTGATTACATAATCAATAACTGCACTATATAAGTAAATTTCGTTTGAAAAATCATTTGTTCTGACGATGACGGTTAAACCGTCGAAATTAATAAACGTTTTTAATTGGCTTTCAAGTTTTGATTTTAATAACTTGCCAATTTTATTTCAATTTATTCACAATTATTTTCGAAGTTAATTATTTTTTCGAAGAAAAATCCTTGTATAACTAACTAAGATTGTTTGTATGATGTGAAACACCTTTATATACAGATAAAATTATAATACATTCCATTATTTTCAAATAATAGGTTGATTACTACCATCTGCAAAAAGACAGTTGAAGATAGTTTTTTCATAAAACACAATTCAATCATTTGATGAGGACATATTTAAACTTACATTGTCAACTCTAAATGAAAACATGTTATCTCAATGCACAAAACTCCTGAGTGCATGTAATAATGGATGTATTTCGTTTTTTATTTGATCTTATTGCGCGGGTTCTATTTTCAATGAAAATATTAACTTATTTCAAGGAGGTCATCTTTAATCAGAATGTTTATGCAAAATGTATCTACAAATGTAAAAGAAAGATCAAAGATTGACCAGGCCCTCCACCCAAAAAATAATATAATAAAAAAATTTTAAAAATCTTGATTTCATGGTCTTTTAACATTTACTTTATTTCATTAATTTTCATTGATTATGTTTCTAAATTTCATATAAATTTATAGTTATATATCAATAGTTTTGTGCATATTTCAAATATGCTCCTTCTCTCATGCTTAGAGATAATTCATAATGTTCAAATTTGTTTTTGCGAAAACTTTCATCGTTTTTTTATTTTGAATTGTTTAGCTTATATACAATATGATTTGTATATATAATGATATGCAGTTGAACCTGTCGAATCCGTCCCTCTTTAATCCGGCAACCTGTCTAATCCAGCAGGTCCGAAAATCCCCATTTTTCAATCATGGTATTTGTTCTGAATCTCTGTATTCTGGCAAACTGTATATTCCGGCATATTTTAAAATCAATGACCATGCCGGAATAGCCAGGTTCTACTGTATTAAAGAAATAATTAATTAAAAAAGAAATTGAAAAATTTTAATTAAATTAAAAGAAAAAAAAATAATTTAAAATTTGAAGTTTATTCAATTTTAAAACCTATTCGGATTATAATTTTCCTTAGCAGAGTGTAAAATTTGGGTGCTGAGTCATCGTACACCGCAGTAGAAAGAATTGAAGTGATTGAATCAATTTGCTCAATCTGATTAGTTGACTTATCAGAGCAAGCTTCGTCAGATATAGTGATTTTAAAATTACTTTTCACAATTTGAGTTTTATGAAAAATCGAATTTATTGATGAGACAATTTTTTTAATTATTCATATAGATTCTATTTTGATTTTTAATTTGCTGACGATCTGAATTTTCAATTTACAAATTTCGAGATTTTTCAATTAACATATCAAATAAAATTTCAATTAGCCATTTTGACGAAATTTTTGCATTTCAGACCGATTTTTGTGTTTTGCAAAATTTTATTGAAATGATATTTTTGTTAATAAAATTGTATTGGTGCGTAATATTATTATTTTATTAATATATTATATTATTATTTTATTATAATATTATTATTGTATTATTTTATTAATATTATTTATTTTGACAATTATATGATTATTCCGGTTTTGAATTTAAAAATAATTTGTGGTGAACATTATTTTTTTTCCTTTTTGTGGCGATCCGAGACCCAATATCTGTGCCCTCACTCAAATGTTGTCCGTTAACGAGCATTTCTAGGGCCAAATACGACGGCATTCTTGACAGAGGCTCAAGGAAACCATTGCCATCACATCTCTGATCCATCCAGGTAATCAAATTTGAGTCCCGATCGCAGCCCGACTTGTCCCTGTCGTCCTTCCAAAACAAAACACCGCACATTGGTCCCAATATTCCAATATGTCTCACATGATTCAAACCGTCACCCTTCATTTCATTTAATATCTATCGATTCGTTTCGAATATTTTGTCAATATTTTGCTCGTGATAAAATTGTTTTTGATTAATAATCGTGAAATGTATTTTATCAATGTATAAAATGTATTTTATTATGTAATGTATTTTATTTTAATGTATATTTTAATAATGTATTTTATCGAAGAGTTCAGTATTGTTTTATCTTTGGCATTGTTTAAAATAACTTTTACGGATTCCGCACCGATATAGATTCCGAGGACGTTCATGACAAAAAAATGGCAACTTTTTTTAATTCAAAAAAAATGCGCACCAAACATAAATTCTTTATTTCACTAAAACAAAGTTCGATTTTGTCACAATAAAAATAAAACAAACAGTTTTTTTAAATTATTTAGATTAAAATTTATCGTGAAACACAAAATTTTATTAAAAACGTGTTACTTCTCTTTATTTTATATGGTGCATCTTTGATCTATCTTCAAGGCGTATTTCCAAAAAAAGTAAGATTTTTATAAACGAATATAAACTCAAGTATTGAGGAGAAAATATTTTTTGTTTAAATTTGCTTAAAACATGGAATTTCGTTTTATCTTTTGTATTGCCAACAGCTATAAATTATTCGAAATTGTCCCAAATAATATCTAATGGACTATTGTTCAAACATAAATGATGTAAAAGATCAACCATTATACGGCAGAAAATAATTCGCATCACTTTCTATTCCATATTTATTCAATAAATCTCCCTGTAGATAGAGATTTATTATACATTTATCATGATACATTTACATAAAATAGACAGACAGATATTCGGATACTTTATTAGAATTCTAGTTTCAATCTTTTAAATAATTTTAAATAAAAAAGTAATTTAATATAATAATTGATTGTATTAATTTCATTGAAAGATTTTTGAAAGAGTTTGTAAGAGTTTGAAATAGAAAAAAATAACACATAAGTAAATTAATTGTATTTGCTATTTATATTTTTTCAAATAATATAAATTATTATTTCATGCATCCCAATAATTGCAATTTATTTTTCTTTCTGAATATACTAATATTATTGTATATTTTCCAATAATTCTTTAATTTTTAAAGGTGCTTATAGATTGATAAAATAAAAACATTTAAATATCAAATAAGCTTCCCCGACTGAACGGATAACTAAGTTTCGTAGAGACTACAATACCAAAATTGGTGTATTAATATCAGACTCTGTTTCGGTAGAAACCATAAATTGACAGTTTATGAAAGTAAAAAAAAGAGATAAGACAGCTAGTACGAAATGGAAGCCGAAAAAAGAATTGCCTAAAAGCATTCACTGAGATCTTGTAACTTGTGACTGCGAAAATTTGTCGTTCAAGCTTCAGCAAACCATTGGGAAAGCAGGACCAGGATGAGGAAACACAGTGAAAGTTATTACAAGATCACAGGAGCTTTGTTTTAAGTTTTTGTTTAAATATTCTGATGAATTTAAAAATAATATGTTTTAAAATAGTCAAAATTCCAATTTAATCCGGGAATACTTGAATAAAAATTATATATGGATTCAATTGAAGCTTAAAATTTAAATTTATTGAATCTATGTAAATAGATTCTTGAGGATGGACATTTAAGTTGTAGTAGTAATATTGCTTAACATATAAAACATTGTAGACTCCAGTTGAAATAAATAATTTTAAAGTTTTATGCAACAATTTAAAAATTATTTGAAAAGAGTCTTGTGTGAGGCATTAATAATTAAAGTGGTTTATGGAGTAATTAATGTCCAATCAAGTTACTCATCAATTTTGTTGAAAGTCTATGTAAAACAGTAATCACATAGTTAATTGCATAGTCGTCAAGTTAACATATATTAGCTTAACAGCTAGGATCAGAAAGTGCCTGATGATGACGCTTTTTCCGTCGAAATATTATTGTTTTATTAAAAAATTTGATTTTAAAAGGGTTTTTTTTAATTAAAAAAAATATTGTTGAAATTTTACTTTTTCCTTTCGAAGCGAACAATATGATCTAGATTTTGGACAATATGTTTGGAAAATTAATAGAAAAGTAATTACTTATGTACTTTTACTAATGAAAAGTACAAAATACTCGAAAATGTTTCAGAAAGAAAACTTAAATCGAACTTAAATATTTACAAAATCTTAATTTGTTAATTGTTTTAATAGTTTATTTTGTTAAATTTTTCTGAAATATATAAAGAATTCTAAATAATTTTTCAAAAATATCATATAAAAAATTTGTATTGTAAAATTTGTTTAGTTCGATTAACATTTTTTTAAAAAATTAAGTTAAAACAATAAATAAAAAGTCAAATATTTTTTTCTAAAAAATTATACTTTTAAAAAAGTATTGTTTAAATGAAAAATAATAAGTATTTTAATGAGTCATATTAACGAAGGTTGGCATTCAATGTCTAAGCACATACAAAACAATAGTAATTCTAATTACAGACATTTTTTTCCATTTCTTTTCTTATTTTAATTAGGTTTTTTCAAGATTTGTCTTTCTTTAAATTTTAATTTCTTTTCTATCAATTATTCAAACTTCTTTAGAATCTTTGCTAACTGTTTTACGTTTATCATGCGATTATTTGTTTATTTTTGTAAAAATTTGTTTAATCTTTTACATATTTTTAAAACTTTGTTCTAATCAAAAATGTTTTTTTGTTTGTCAAGAAGAAAAATATTTTTTACAATTTTACAAATATGTTTGGTTGTTTCTTTCATTGTTTTGAAATAGCTTTTGCTGTTTTGTTTTTTTAAGGATGTTTTACATCCAAAAAACATCAAAATTAATATAACGGATATCGCCGAATAGTATCACTGTTTTACTATAGTATTACTATTTTAATAGTATCACTAAAATTTTATTAAGTTGGTGATACTATTTGGTGCTTTCAATTCCCATTAACAAAAATATCAAAATATAAATAAAAAAAAGAAAACAAATATCAATAATATTTTATTCATTAACGACATCCAAGGCGGTAGAAGGAGTTCCTTTACAAAACTCTGTATGCCACATGACGGAAATCCGGTACAAACAAGGGTAAACCGTTATGAAAATTCTCAACGGCAATCTAATGGACAAATAATTTGTTATAAATGTTAGCAAGTTGGACACATAGCAAAATATTGCAAGTCGGGAAACGGACAGGGGAGTTTGTAGGTGCCGGCTCTCTCCCTCTGACATTTCCGGTGATGCCAACCATGACTGTCATTGTTAACAACAAGTCGGTTACAGCGTTGATAGATTCGGGTTGCTCAAAAACTGTTGTTTTAAAAGGGTTAATCAAGGGAATCTCGTTACAGTCAAATGAGCAAAGAATTGTTTTGGCTAATGACAATGATATATGTATGGGGATTAGTGATGTGGAATTGACTATAGACAATAGAACTATGAAAGTAGAATGTTCTGTCATGAAATACTTACCCTATAATTTGGGAATTTTAATTGGTATTGATGTTATAAGTGAACTTGGGGGTGTGAAAATTGATAAGGGTGTTATCGAATTTGGTGTGTGTATAGGAGAAGGACTAGAGAAGGCTGGTGACAATATGAGTTGTGTCATGGGTGTTGTGCCAAGTGTTAGCCTGAACAAACACAATTATGAGATTGAATTTAAAAATAATTGGACGGTAAAATGGAAGTGGAAAGATGAAGCGCCGATTTATCTACCAATTCGACATTCGACCTTTAAGGATTACAAATCAAAAGACATAGTCACAATTAAAATCCTTGAGGAGTGGATGAAGAATGGTTATTTAATCGATTATGACGTGAAGGAAATGGGTAAATCGATAGGATTTATACCCATATTTGGAATATTGCAAGTTAACAAATCCAAGATTAGGCCGATCTTTGATTTTAGGAAATTAAACAATTATGTAGAAGTGTGTAGTGGCTCAGTAGATATATGTTTTGAAAAACTTCGTACCTGGCGGCGAAAAGGATCAAGATTTTTCATGCTTGATTTATCAGAGGCTTATATGCAGATTCGCGTTCACAAGGAAATATGGCCTTATCAATCATGTGTCACTAATGGCAAAAAGTACGCTCTAACCAGGATGAGCTTTGGTTTAAATATCGCTCCGACCATTATGACTGAAATTGTCAAATGGATTTTAAATTCTGATCTTAGAGCACGTGAAAACACCGACTCGTACATCGATGACATTTACGTTGATGCATTGAGATTGCTGTTCGAGAAATTTAGTCTTAAATGCAAAAAACCAGAAAATCTCTCAATGGATAAAGACGTGTGAGTGTTGGGAGTTAAAGTCTTTAAAGCTAAGAATTCGGTGAGATGGATGAGAAATAATCATTTCAAAGACAAGATAGTTGCCGAATCAATATCGCGTCGCTAGTTATATTCGCTGTGTGGCCAATTAGTAGGAATCCACCCTGTTGCAGGTTGGTTATGTCTATCATGCTCCTACATGAAAAGGCTCAGTGAAGGAAAATGGGATGAGAAAATAGATGTCGAATTATTCGAGAAAATCAAATTTGTTTTGAAAAAAGGTTAAGGAGGAAGATCCTTGTAGAGGAATATGGAGTATTGATGATTGTAAAGACGGCATCATATGGTGTGATGCCAGTTCGATAGCCATTGGGGTAGCTTTTTGAAGTTAAAGAAAATATTATATTTCGATAGAAGACGCATCGTGGTTGAGGAAAACTGACGAATCTAGGCACATAAGCGTAGCAGAACCAGAAGCAGTTGTAAAGGGTCTAAATCTGTGTATTAAATGGCGACTAGAAATGAATAAAATAAATTATCAGATTTTCTCACTTTTACTCAGCACACAAAACTAGCCTTGCATGCACAATTACTCTGTAATTCGACGAGTCATCATTTTAATGGTTAGAAAATGAATAATTATCAAATTTATTTCAAATTTAATTTTATTGATTTATTTTTTCCCTATTTAATTTTAACAGTATTTAATTTTTAATTAAAATTTTTATTTACATGTCTTTAAAAACAATGTAGGCAAAAAACTTACGCGATTGTCATTTAATAAAAATTTAAGTTATCTTTGGGCAGTTTTCTTTTTTAATATAAATATGGATAACAAAAAATAAAAATTTATCCAGAAACAAATTATTTTAAATGAAGTCAAACATTAAAGGATGTAAATGTAAAAAAAATTCATAAAAGAATATTGTATTTTGTATTTAAATGTTTTGTTGTATTATGTTTTATATCAGAAGAGAATTCGTCTATCTTACTTTCTTTTAAATGAAAAGGGTATTGGATCAGTAAAATAATTTTAGTAACAAATTAAATAACAATATAAAAATAACATTTTTAATTAAATTTATTTTATTTAATTACAGTTTTGTAGCGATCCGATAATCGATAGCAAACACAAAAAACTGACTTTATTAATTAAATTAAATTAAAATAATTAAACGTGGGAAATTCAAATGTGGTAAATATGTCGGTGTAAATAAATTCTTCCAATTTCTTACTTTTTTAATTTTTTAAATGGTAATCGAATGAAATCAAGCGGACCAGAACTGGCGCCGCATTGTTCAGTGAATCGACATCCGGACAACCCACTTGGACGCATCGAGTGGACTACCGATCGATGCGACGCCGCTGGTGGGACTAACACACTTTGGAGAGCCATTTGCGGTGCCGACGGGCGCCCTCGTATCGAACGTTGGACACTGGAACCGACCGATCATGTCCTCCAGCGACAATTTCCCGCATAATTAAGAGGTACTGGTTACCGCCACTCGGTTCGGCAGTTGGTACCACAAGTTTCACTTAAATATTTTATACCGTTTTTAAAATTTATTTATTTATAAATATTTTATTTTATTAATTTATGCACAAAAAAAACAATTATTCATTACAACAAATAACTAATTATCAATTTTAATAAACAACAAAAAGATAAATGTGAGGAATGTTTAAAATATGTATCTGTGTGATCTATTGATTTTAATATTCTAAACTTAAAATGGTGATTCTCTCACTCAGTTGGAAGTTTGTCTGTTATTAAATTTTTGTGAACTGATTATTCGAAAATAAATAAAATTTTGAACAGTTAATGTAATTAGAAATGTGATAAAGTATAAATTTATGAAATAAAAAGTAGGGAAAATGTTAAATATAAATAATTTCTAAAACATTTTTTTAAAAATTTGTATATACCATATTTTAATAATTAAAAAAACAAAACTAAAATTTGTAAATTTTTAATATTTTTTTGAAGCTAAATAACAAAAAAAATCATTTTAATTTTGTTTTAAGTTAAAAATTTCGTTTAACATTTATTAAATAATGTTTGAATATTTTTGCCAATATAATATATTTTTTCACGGAAATTTATAAAAGTTTTACAAAAATTTCATTTATATAAGTTTTTTTGTGTTTTTTTAATCGAATTTATTTTAATTTGAGATCAAACGCCTTTCTAAAAAATTAGGATTTACCTACAAATGAAAACACAGGTATACCTAGTGATGAATGTGGTAAAATGACTGAAACTTGATCGAAGGTGCCGCTAATTCGACGGCGCCTTTTAATCGAGGAAATACGGTTTTATGAACTTTAAACATTTTAAATGCATGAAGATAAATAAAGGAGTAGTCTTACTTTTTCAATAATCTTTCGAAATATAGTTTCCAAATTGTAAATCAGTTACGAGAAGTAAGGACTAAAGGTAAATCGTATTTATGGATAACTTGGGTAAGAAGTCATTTTACTTTTTCCACAACTTTAATTTGTTTTACCTTTTACGTAAACGTTCTCTTAATATCAATAAAAGTGTGTTTATCATCTTTTGAAAATAATTTTAATTAACTAATAAAAAAATTATTATTTCATAATAAAAAGTTTCTATTAACAAATTATTTCTAAATAATATCTTAAAATTAAAATACAGCAAATAAACATTAATTAAAAGTTTCAAATATTTAAATAATATAAATAAAAGAAGATATCGCTAATTCATTTAAAAAAATTTCTTCTTTTTAATTGAATTTTTTAAGATATCAAAACTAATAAAATTAACATTAAAAAAAGAAATAAATAATTAAAAGTACTTAATTTGTATTATAATGCCGATAAATTTAAACAAATAAGATTTATATAAATATTCCGATAAAACAATTAATTCAAAATGACAGAAAACCATAAAATAAACCATTATTGAAATTTGATTAATATTCTAATATTAAAAAATATTTATATTCATTTATTTTTTAAATCAATTTGTAATTTTAAATAGCTAAAAATTGAAAATATTAAAAAAAATAAAAAAATTGACATTTACATGTAAATTATAAATACGACAGTTAAAAGTCTTAATTTAAATTATTTAAAATTAAATAAATTAATTTGAATTAATTGCTTTTAAGTCTACAGTTTTTGAACTTAAAAAACTTTATCCAGATAAAGTGTAAGTTTAAATCATTAAAAATGAGATAAAATCTTTGAAGACGATTTGAAGTTAAATAAATAAAACTTTACTTCGCAAATTTTGAAATAATAGGATAAAAATTATGTCTGTATTTATTGGAAGATTCAAATTAATGAATCAATTAATTATAAACATTTGTGTTTATAAAAATTTCAGTTTTTATCATTATCTGACATTTTGTTTTGAAATTTGATAAATCATAAAAAAAAGTTAAAACTTATTATTGAATAAATTCTAAATTTTTCTCTAATATATTTTCTCTATTATATATATATATATATATATTGAAAAAAATGCAGTATTGTTTAACTGCATCAATTGTAATAATTTGTAATTGAAATAATAATAAATTTTTTAAAAGGTGAATTGAGTTTTTGTTTTGGCATTAAATTCGAAATCGAAAATTTGAAAACAAAATTTAAAAATGGCTTTCAATTTGTCCAAGAAAACTAAAAATACAACTATTTGAACTATTCACAAACACCTGGAATAAAATATATTCTTCTCTTTAAATTCTTCATGTGTTAGTGTTAGAGCGGGCGCAGACTTTTCGATTTTCCCATTCTGTGATTTTCATTTATTCTTTGGGATTGGGTTTTTTCTAATCGCTTTCTCTTTGTCTCGCTGACATTTTACTCGATCTTATTTGATTCTGGTACCATTTGTGTTCGAGAACGTTAGATTAGTTGTCAGTTGCGACGCACAAGACTGCTTGAGAATCGTCATTCCATTGGCCGACTGCTTCGGTTGCAAATCCATTGAAATAGTCGATCCAAGAAAACATTTCAGTGGAGCCCTTCATATCTCTGGCCCCTCCATTTACTGGTTACTTCAGTTGCAGGAACCACAAAAAATGTAACAATAGGTTTCATAACTTTTTTGTACCATTTCGTTAAAAGAGTCAGTGATGTTTTTTTATTATAATTTTGAAATTTAGCTATAAATAATAATTTTTTAAAAATAAACTAAATCTTCTCACAAATTTTTTAAAAATTAAAATATGTTCTATAACTGGATTCATATGAAAAATAAAACAAAATTAAACTAATTTTAAACTGGATGTCCCATTTTAAATGAAGTTCCTCGAATGATCATCTAGGCAAACTAATCTGGTAAAATTTTAAAGTAATTTAAAAGTCAAAAACATGTAAATCAACAGTGTTAGATACGAATTAGTCATTTTCTAGAGCTATATAAACTATGCATGTCATTTTTTATGATAATTATCCATTATAATTATTTCTATATGATAATAATTATTATTACTAAGAAACAATGTCTAAATTGTGAAAATTTAAAAAGAAATGATATGATTATTTATTATATATTTATTTACGTGCATAGTAACAACTTATTAACGATTAACAATTATTAAGAATGCATTTTTTATCATAAAAGGAAAACATAATATTAAAATGTTAATAATACAATTTACAGTTTCATATATAACTAAGAAAAGACCCATCATATATCACGGGAGCTTAATTTTCGTCTTTGAAAGTTTCTACTTTAATTTTTAAATTATAATTATTGTAATTTATTATTTAGTGCTTCGAATTCTGTGTTGATTTAAAAATTAAGTCGGTTCCTGGTGCCTTTCGGTGAAGGCACTGCACAAACAGAACAGCCTCGATGTGGGCTTTGCAGATTGATCGCAACTTTACTCGAATAGACTCTTTATCCTCCACCATTTCACATTTTATCAGTATATTACTTTAAAAGGTGACGAAAAAATTAAACATTTTTATTTATTAAAGTATTATTGGGTAATGGCAAAAATATTTTAATTAAAAATTTTAAGTATTGAAATAACCTTACTTTGCCCATTCTGAATGTTAATTGATGGGTTGTAGTGTCTTATTA
>MQRK01229850.1:3063-14170 GCA_001938485.1 Girardia tigrina
AGGCTTGGATGGGACCAGATATTTTTGAAGCATCGATGCATCAATTTGATCGTAGCATAAAGCTTCAGTAACGAAAAGTTATTCTTTTCGTTAGCAACTGCGCTGCTCTCGCAAGAATTGATGATTTGACACATACTCGTTTAGTTTTTTTGTCAGCTAACGCAAAATTTCAGCTGTGATGCAGCTGAATAATTTAAAATTTAAAAGGGAATTACCCAAAAAAATTCTTTTGCAAAAGATTATTTTGGCTCATGATTCATGCGAGATTCCTAACATTTATATTAAAAATGCAATTGACATGTTGAATTACTCATGGTCTAATGTTGCATTATGGACCATTAGTAATGGTCTGATGAAAGCTGACTTCGAAAATATAGGTGGACAGCAACTGAAACTCAGACTATTATATCAGCTGAAACTGCCAACCAATATCAAACTACAGTATTTACTCCATCAACCGCCAACTCTACCAACCGCCATTTTCTCTCAACCGCCATGATTTTATAAAATCTCATGTATTAGTTAAGAAAAATTCTCCTAACCGCCAATTTCTCTCAGTCGCCATTTTTTTTCTTAACCTCATGAATCAGGGAATACAAAATTGACTTTTTTCAGATTTAAAATGGGATAATTTTAGAAAGTGTTTAATTTAGAAAAATACATGCTTTTAAATATCAATTATTGTTTAAATATCAGATAAATATCAATTATTGGCGAATTTAAAAATCAAGGAAATTGACAAAATTGACCATGAATAACATATCCAAAAGAAAATGTGTCAGACTTCCAATCAGTGAAAAAATCGAAATTGTACGGTATTGTGACTCAAATCCACACGTAACAGACAATCAAATTGCGTCCATATTTGAGCATAAATGTACAAAACAAGTGTCTCGAAGGACCATCAATGATTTAAGAAGAAAGAAAGACGATTTATTAAAAAATGTGAATTTAGAATCAAAGAATAAATATCGCAATCCGATATTAAAATATGGAAAATAGACGAGGAATTATCTGCGTGGATAGACTTTATTGATTCTGCGGGTGGAATAATTAATGACAGCATATTAATAAACAACGCTTTATCGATCACAAAGACTCAAAATATCATGGACTTCAAAGGATCAGTTGGATGGCTTCTAAAATTCAAAGCAAGACATGAACTTAAGCTGAGTAAGTTACATGGATAATCTTTTACAACAGCACTTCCAAATAATGAAAATTTTTTTAATGTTTTAAATAGTAAAATTCGTTCTTGTGGTCCGGATAATGTGTACAATGCCGATGAAACTGGCATTTTTTTATAAACTCATTCCTTCTAAAACTTTGTGTAAAAATGTGAGAAGCAGGTATAAAATATTGAAAGATAGAATATCTGTTCTTTTGTGTACAAATATGACGGGAAACAATAAGCCAAAACCTGTAGTCATCGGGAAATTTAAAAAACCACGTTGTTTTAAACAATTTCCTATTGAGAAATATGTAAAATATGTAAATTCAACAAGAGCTTAGATGACAGCCGCAATTTTTAAAAAAAGGCTGTTGGAATGGGATTTGGAACTTTGGAAGACAAGAACAAAAATTTTATTGGTTATTGATAATTGTCCGTCACATCGTGTTGATATTGATTTAAAATCCATAGAAATTTTGTTTTTGCCAGCAAATTTAACAGCAACGCTACAGCCGTTAGATCAAAGAGTAATAAAGTATTTTAAATCAATTTTTACCGATAAAAAATTGTCCGATATTATTGAAAAAGTTGAAAGTGGATGTAATGTTTTTGATTCTTACAAAAAAACTTACAATAAAAGATGCAGTAGTTTGGATAAGTTTTGCTTGGCATGAACTAACAACTTCGATAATTGCAAATTGTTTTAAACATGCTAATTGGTATTGGGAAACAAAAGATATAGAAATAAATGATCAATACGAAGTTGCTGTATTTGATGAATTTATACTGAAAACCAGTATCTTGGATCCTATTGATGAAAGAGTTTAACGAGCTGGATTTTGATGAAACACACGTGATGTTGAGCATTGCAGATGAAGAAAACAATATTTCTCTTGATAATAGTATAAATAGTGAAGTTTATGATACAGTTTATGATGAAGAAGATCAAGAAATAATGGAAAAAAAGTTACTAAAAAGGAAGTATACAGTGCTTTTCAAGTGATAAAATACTATTTTAATCAAGAAGGACTCCTTGACCAAAATGCAGCGATTGGTATTAATGAAATTAGTAAGGCTTTAAAAAATAGTAAGAAAAAATCTACGTTGGATGATAGGTTAATTAAAAAATAAACCTTGTATTTTATTTTATTTTCTTTATTTTCTCTCAACCACCACATTTTTGTGAAGTCCCGTTTTTGGCGGATGAGAGAGTAGACACTGTATACGTATCATCAATGGACAATCCTTTTGAAAGAATGCAGGCTTATCTTCAAATTACAAGTGATGTATATTTTCAAATCTTTTTGGCATGTGATGATGACTTGCCAATAGCTTATAAGCTTATAGTATATAAGCTTATCCATCCACTGAAGATGAAATCTTATCACAGGTCACTTGTGCAGAAAAAATGAAACCAAATTTCAGGAGGACAATGATGATTCTGTCGAAATTACTACTCCTTCCACAAAAGATGTTTCACATTCCATCGAAATAATTAGAAACTGGATCCAACGTACATATTTTTTGTGTGACACGATTCTTGTGAATGACCATTTTTGTAAATTAAATAAAAATTTGATCGATTTTATTAAGAACACAATTTCGATTTACAATATATTTATTTATATCACAACTTAAATTGCCACCAGGACAATTCGCCTCGAAAATTCCGTAGCTAGTCATTGTTCGTGATTGATAAATTTTAATTCTCTTTCTAAACGTCTAAATATTCAAACAAATTTAAATTACGATTTAATTTAAAATATTGATTACAAAATAATTTACAATTTAAATTAAAAAATAATATTAATTATTAAAAAAAATTTAAACATATTGTTTATGATATATTAATTTAATTTTAAAGTTGTTATATACATTTTTTAAATTGTCTAACTAATCCGACGTTTTAAAACATTTAAAATGTCAATCTTCCATCTTGGTGGGAGAAACACAATCCTAAAACAACACATCAAACAATATACAATAAGCACCATTCAAAAATATTCCTCATAGACTTAACTAATCATTTTTTAGGAAAACAACAGTTTATGTTATTCGACTTATTCGAAACTGAAGCTTATCCATGTTCAACTTAAGAAAACTAAAACTATTGAATAATTCTGAATATTATTTGGGTCTTCTGAAATACATTGACTTAGTCAGAAATTTGAGTTAACCTATTTCGAGATAAGAGGAGTGCACTGTATATAAATTTTCATTAAATTTTTAAGGAATTCGTTACATCCTAAAGTTACTTTTACTGTTGAATGAAAAAAAAGGAGTCTCAGCTTTCTGAATCTTTTGGTTGAAAAAATTCCTTTGTTAAGAGACTGGAATTTATAGAAACCAACCTGATATATGTTAATATACTTCAATGGACAGTTTTTATGAACCAAAATATAAAAGAAACAAGATTAAAGGCTTAATTTATTTCTCTTGGTCGTTGTCTTCAATTTTTCTTTAATCTTGAGGAAATGTTAATAAACTAAGTTCATTGTTAAATTAGAATGGTTATTCTAAATCGTTTCTTGAAAAATTAATAAAGGAAACAGTGAATAAGATACTTTTGAAAGATAGTTCGAAAAATTAGCTTTTTTGTTTTTCTTGATGTTCAAAGAAAGAAACTGAAGTATCAGGTTGTCAAGTATGAAATTTGTTTACACAATTACAATACATTCAAATAGTTATAATTTGACAACGACTTAACATTTTGTTTCTAAGTTTTTGTGTTTGTTGGCTACATATCTTGGCTATTGAACACATCAATAAAAAATAAATTAAAATTATTGATAACTTGTTTTAATAACCAGTATTTTAAAAATGGAAAGGTAGAAACTCAAAATATTAGTTCGAGTTCCTGCGTTGAACCTCAGCATCAGAAACCATCGAAACATCAATAATGTATTTTGATACAATGTAGATCGTCTCAAGTTTGGTTCAGGAAATTCGTGAAAGGTAATTTTAACCTCAATAATGAGTCTTGGGGTAACCCAGTGTTGCATCCCGAAACCACAACAAAAATCAAAATTCCAAATTTAAACGACTTTTAAAGATGGAAAAAACAATTTTATAATATACATTTTTTGCTGTTAAAAAAATCGTGATAAAAAAATACTTTGGTTGACGTTAATAATTAATATCCTTTTAATAATTAAATTTTGTTTTTGTTTGTTTAAAGTAATAAATTTTTCAACGCGCTTTTGACTTTTAAACTTCTTTGAATAAAAAAATAAAAAATGGACACGATGTTGAACAGCCTAGCAACACGGACTAAGAACAGACCGACCCGGTGTTCTAATTTTAAATAGTTCTTCCGTGAGGAAATCATCAGGTCAACTATATTTTAATATCACCAGGTCCCTCGTTCGTTCTAGGAGCCTCCACGAAACTTCATCATCCCCAGGAATGCAAATTTCGATGAAATTATTAACGAAATTATAAAAGTAGAATTTTAAAAAATAAAATCTGAAAATCATTTAAAATGAAGATTTGTTCGAATAATAGTTTATTAACAAGACAGTAACAACAATTCATCAATTTAGTGAGATGTCAAATTAGGAAAGCTTGGCTCTGAATTATACAAAAAACAATTCAAATTGTGATAAAAATAAATCTGTAAAAACCCATATTGATGTACTTAATATATGTGATGCCTAAAATTCAGTTGATTACATTGAGTGTCAGAAGTTTCATGTCAAAGATTAGCTTTGGGTTTGCAATCAATTTTTATCTTTATCATATGTCTCCGCTACCTCGTAAAGTACAGAAAGATAGAGTAAACACACTATTTTCTTAAACGGCGATCGATAGCTTTTAGCCGTTTGGTTTATGAGAATGTAATTGATCGCGTTTAGTGTATTTTTGCCTAAATTTTAAGAAAAATGAAATAAATTTATTTTAATCCAATGATTTATTGTCAAAATGTTTTATAGTCCCATACCATAGGTTAATTTATTACAATGGTGTAAATGAACCTGATGATGAGATTTCTTTCTGGAAACACATCTTCTTTTTATCCCTTGTTTATAAAGTTAATATAAAAATAATTGTTCTTTCATATAGTTGCAGTTATTTAAATTTTAAATTATACAAGATTAATAAGTAACAAATGACATGTTTGTAAACTTATTATAAATATATAAAATATTATTATTATTAATATAAAATATTATTAAATCATATTTCGAGAGTCTTTATTAATTAATCATCATATTTATAATTAATCATTGATTAATATTTAAAATAAAATCATATTATTAAATCATATTTGGAGAGTCTTTATTAATTAATCATTGTATTTATAATTAATAATTGATTAATATTTAAAATATGCAAGGAAATTAGATCTCAAGATTAAATATATTAAATGAAGTTTATTATTATTATTGTAATAAAACGAATAAAAAAATGAATACTTTAGATTATTTTCTACTATTTTTGTTATTAATTTTTACTTTTAATAGTGATAAGGATTAAAGATTATAGAAATATTATGGTGCCTTTATCTAAAATCTATTAAAACTTGTATTATTATTTTAAGGAACATATTGGGGACGACTTGTTGAAGAATTGTTTGATGGGAAATGGTATATTTCACGTTTATTGGGGTACCGCTCCCACTGGAANACCCCATATTGCATATTTTCTACCAATGTCAAAAATCGCAGATTTTCTTAAATCTGGTTGTGAAGTTACAATTCTGTTCGCCGATTTACATGCTTTCCTGGACGATATGAAGGCTCCTTGGGAGGTTCTGGACAAACGTACCGAATATTATGAAATAATAATCAAAGGGGTGTTGAAAGCACTCAATGTTGACTTGAATAAACTGAAGTTCATTCGCGGTACTGATTTTCAGTTGAGTGTGGGCTATACAGCTTCTGTCTTCAAAATTATCGAGTTAACATCAGTTCATGATGCTATTAAGGCTGGTACAGATGTTGTGAAACAAAATTTAGATCCGTGNATCAACAGTCTCATTTATCCATTGCTGCAGAGTCTTGATGAAGAATTTCTTGGAGTAGACGCTCAATTTGGAGGATATGATCAGAGAAAAATATTTATGTATGCAAGAGAGGTAACTATAAAAAATTATATTTCTATTTAATGATAATGTTGAATGCAAGTCAGGGACGGATTAAGAGGAAGGGCGATCGATGCGATCACCCTCCTTTAGGAAACATAAAATGAGTTTGTATAAATAAATAAAAATAAGTTAAATTGAGTTATTGTACGTACCGTTTCTTATTAACTGATAAAATTTAAAAATATAATTTTTACTATTTGGAAGTTTTAACTAGTAATAAAGATATATTTTGAGATTAGTATTTACAAGATTGAACATATTTCTCAGTTGTAATTATATATAAAGATAAAAAACATCTGTTTCTGTTACTTTTTTGCAAGAAATTAAAAAAAAATTTTTGAATATGATTACTTAAAAACTAAATGATAAAAAAAGATGATATATTAATGTATTTCTTAACAGTTTATATATTTATAATAAAAATATACTTATAAAATTAGAGAAAAAAATTTTAAATATTTGAAAGCAAATTTATATAATTACAATCAAATGTATATTAGGTTGGTTTCTGTTATGATTAAATTTATTCATAATAACTCCAAAGTAAAAATCACAAATATTTATTATTATTAGCATCTTACATTTGCCCAGACTGGACTTTTTTTAATTGCTTGCTGGCAGTTTTTTTCTGCAGCAGCACGGGTCACCAGTCGGTGCTCACTGCATGTGAGATCAATACTTGAGTTCGTACAAGCACATCTAACACATATATTAGTGTGTCGTGAAGCTCTAGAATGAACTCCCAATTCTTCTACAGACTCATCATCGTCCAAGACAGACCCTTCTTGGAGCAGAAGAGTTTCTCTTGGATTGTATTTAGGATCACGAAACTCAGATAAGTTGATGGCATCACGTTCATTACAGAAGGCTTTCCACATTCTTGCAAACCCTTGGATGTTTGATCAGACAGGGGCAATTACAATGGCCTTTTCTCTGTCTGGCAGGGATCCATGTACCAAGAGTGCCTACGACAAATGTGTAAAGCAAAACTGTGTGATTACGGTATTTATCTTGAATTGAATTGCGGAGCGGTTTGTACTTATACAAGTTGTCCCTGTTCTCATTGTCCAAGTTCTCCTTCTCATCAAAAGGACACTTGACATCAATCAATACTATTCACTTACGATTAGGAAAGAACACTTGCAAATCAACCCTCAGGGTTGAAAAAACAAAACTGCAGGTGATATTAACGTACAAATCAACATTAAAATATTCTTGGATTTTAGTCTTTAAAACGTCAATCGCAGTTTCATTTGAGCATTTATATAAGCCTGAAGAGTACCGCTATTAGAAACAACGTGAGCCAAAGTTTCATTGTAGTCTTTACACCTACGACAAACAACAACTTGAAACGGCATTCAACTTTAAGTGTATAGCTCCGGCTACGATGAAAAAAATCTCATTCAGAGTGGAAAAGACGAATATTGAAAACAACAACAGTTGAGAAACCAGAAAGATAGAGGAAAAGGCGGAACGACCTGCACTTGTTTGCTTCTTCCAGTAATGAAGATAGTGAAGAGAGAGACATTTTCGAATAAATATAGCAATCTTATCCTTATCTTGGTATCTAGTGGTAGAAGAAACCTGATACGATTCATTCTATAGAAAGATGGAGATAATAAGAGATGGATGACTGTCACCAAATTTGACTGTGATCCCATTGTTTCTCATGTAGAACATGGATGACATGTTGGATTTTATTCCACCAGGATCCAAAAGCCGATTGTTTATAACCCGTATTGATCCAGTCAAGAATACTTGCACGGTTCACCAGTTTTGAAACTTGTCGCAAAGTAATTCGAGCAGCTTTTTTCATAAAGATATTCGGTGATGTTAGAAGATAGTAAGAGTGCTAGATTGATTGCACAAGATACTCATTAAAAGTAGATGTAAGACCTACCCGCCAATTAACTTTAAAAGAATATAGGTAAGTAGAAGCTGATACTGGAAGTCTTAACAGTTCTTTGTGCTTCATTCTAACTAGAACATCCCAACCTGTTGTGAAATCTGTTAAATCTGGAAACGGGATGTAAGTATTACTAAAGTAAAACACAATTTTGGAATGTGCAAAGGTCTGATAAGCATGAAGTTTTTGAAAAGGAGATAGTGCAGAGTTCTTCAGAATCTCAAGATCATCTTGGCGATTGTAATTTCAAGCTTTCTAGAAGAATTAAAACTTTAGTAAATATTTCATTAAATTCTATACTAGTATTATGAAGTTTTTCCATAATTATCGATATTATATTGTTAATATATTTAGATACATTTCAAAAGTCTAAGTTTTTCTTTTGATATAATCTAGTTAATGGTAAAAAGGATCAAGTTATCAATTTGCGATTGGAATCAAAAGCATTAAGAGCCGAAATTATCTTGATGCAGTTGAAACACGCCTCATCCATGTAGGGAGATTCGTTCACAGGGGGATCATACCAACAGGCAGAAGAAAAACAAAGAGAGACACGAAGAAGGATCCAGTGAGATCCGGAGACGAGAATAGGAGCAAATAGATACGGTAGATTGTCTGGTAATTCGTCGAAAAACTTCTTGTCTACAACAGCAGTGTGGGTCATCTCAGCGCTAATATGAATAGATTGCGGATTGCACACGAAAGCACTGAGAAAGCAATCAATATCAGAGCCAGAGAATGGAAAGCAAGCAAGTTGAGAAGAGAGATCAGGGATTCTGCTCGAAATACACGAGAAATTCGGAGCAAGGGGAAGTTTTTCATACCGTCAGGTTGAGTAACTGGAACGGCGTTCTATCTCGATAGATTCAACTCGAAGAGTAATTTCTATAATAGTTGTCTGTGTGACGAAATTGTTCTGAAGAATAGTCTCGGTTGACTTACAGCTTTAAGTAATCTCAGTAATTCATTACTTAACCATATTGTTCCTGGAGGCTCGGACAGTGCAGCGGTTAGCAACCGTTTGACAGAAGTGTTTAAAGAACTTCCATTTACTTTCACACTATTAATGATGAATCTAGAAATTAGAGATTGGCGAGTGTTGGGACCAGTAGTTGAAAGAATGAAGTCAGAGTCAGATTCTGAAGAGTTTAAAAAAAATTTTTAAAACTTTGTAGTGAATTTATCTTATAATAAATGTCGGCTTTGTCATCGGTATTTCGACTTCGTTATTTTAGTTTTAATTAATAAACAAATAACAACGCGCAAAATCATCTCCGCGCTCCCACAGTCCGAAACAGAGCCGAAGAGACAGGTCGGGAAGCCATCATCGACTTAGTGAGACCTCAAAGCGTATCGACACGCTGACCGGTGGCAATCGGTCTCAACCGGTTCATGGCGCCCACTGAACTGGCCGATCAATTCCATCATTCGGCATCTTCCCGCACAAGTCAGAGGTGCTGGTCGCCGCCACTCAGTCCGGCCGTCAAATACAAAGAAAAATAAAATCATCACTGAATCCCGGAATCCCGGGATTTAATTCCCTAATGCAGATTTATATTTGTTAGGAAGTGAATCGCTAAAAATATTACTGACTTTATCCATTAGTGTTGCATCACTTGAAAAAAGCTTTTCTTTCTTGCGTCGACTAAAAATATATTTAAGAAATTGAATGGTAGAAGAAATGTTAACAGGATTAGCTTCACTTCATACACATCGAGGTATATATGTTATTGAGTTATTGCATAAGTTCCCGCCGTTTTTTAAACATTTATTTTCAAAGAAATCAAAGAATTTTAACAACCAAAACAATGATTCAGTTAATTATATATTTAATGAAATCATAAAATTTTAACAGCAAAAATAATAACACTTCAATCAATTATGTTCTCTCCTTCATTGTTCACTACTTCTTCCCATCTTTCCACCAGTTTGTTGAGTCAATTCTCAAGATGATCCTGGTTTTCGAAGCTAAGACCCCTCATTTCATTTGAATGGCAGCGGAAGAGATGGTAATCCGTCGGGGTGAGGTCTGGAGAATAGGGAGGATGTTGAAGACCTCCCAACCGAGCTCTTGGAGAGCCATCTTGACAGTTTTTGCGGTGTGTGGTCGAGAGTCATGGAGGAGGATCATCTGGTCTTGTCGATCCGGCCTTTTTTTTATTTGGCTTTATAGAGATTCTTTTCTACTTTCATGTTCTTTCCAAGCATTTCCCAGTGGATTAGACTTTCCCAATCCAATCATACGCAGGCTTAGGCTTCTCTCCAGGACTCATCCACTCTTTCCTTTGCTTCATATTCACATAGAGACACAATTTCTCGTCTCCAGTGACGATTCTGTATAAGAAACGTTGCATGTGGCCATGGGTTCCTTGGTGTCGAGCGAGATTTTAAGCAGCAATGGAAATCCGCTTATTCTTCTGTTTTTGGGTGAGTTCGTGCAGGACCCAAGCTCCAAGCTTTTGAGTGAAGCCCATCAACTGAAGATGGCGTGAAATTGTCGCAAAATCACAGTTCATCTTTTCGACCAATTCTCTGCATGTCTGGTGGCCATCTTCCTTCAAAAGATTCCCGAGTTGGTCCTCGTCCATCTCGACTGGTCTTCCAAAACGAGAAGCGTCGTTGAGGTCGAAATTATCGTGTTTGAACCTGGCAAACCAATTTCGAGCAGTTCTCTCAGCTATAGCGTCCTCTCCATACACGGCACAAATATCTCTGGTAGCTTCACTCGCTTTTTGACCTCGATTAAGGGCGAAAAGAAGGAAGTGTCGAAAATGCGATTTTTTGTCGACTTGACAATCCATTTGACGGTTCTAAAAAAAGAAAAAATAATAATATATGCAAAAACGATTACTTTAATCTTGTAGAGCATAGCACGGGCTTTCTAATGGTATATAAGACTTTGCCAAACATCAAAAAGTCTTTGTAGAACAAATAGTTTCATGTA